>PVKC010007517.1:0-14059 GCA_004027635.1 Crocidura indochinensis
CTGCCGGGTCTGACCCAAAAACCAAAAAAATAAAAAAAATTGATATGAATTTAGAGAGATGAAAAGATATTTGTATAATTCTAAAATAAATACAGTAAAAACAGAAAGAAGATACATACAGTCACTCATTTTCAACAAAAAGTATCAAACCTCTTACTTTTTTATATTAGAACAAACTATTATTTTATAAAGACAATGAACAGATTATAGAATTGTGGTCACTGCAAATAATATTTTCAATACAGTAATCAGAAGAGAGAAAAGCAAATCATCTAAATGCTTTAACAGCATGAGGATAATAAATAGGTTTATTTTCACAAGTTCGGAACAGAGCAAAAAATAATTTTGATTCTTGATAAAAATGCTAATTAATTAATAGGGAAAGAAAAGCATGCAACTTTACTTTTAGGTTTCTATTTTTTCTCTAAATGATTAAAGTCATAAAGATTATAGTAAAAACTATCTAAGAGATTAGCATAAAATAACTTTATTTTATAGTATTTTATCTCCAAAGCCTGGCAGAATTCCTGGAATCAATCAATAATCAAATTGTGTTGAATTGTTAAATAAACTGAATAGTACTAGAGCATTTATTATCAGAAAATGATTCATTTAAGGCATGTGATTGACACAAGTTTTGTATTTAAAAAATTATTAGAAAATTCGGTAGTCTTTTTTTTTTCCTGAATTCAGTGTCTTGTATATTTTAGATAATAACACCTTATTATATGACTATTAGGTGAGTAGTTTCTCCTTTTTGGGGGGAATCCTTTGTTTACTTGTCATTGTTTCCTTATAGATGCAGAAGCTTCTCAATTTAATATAGCCCCATTTGTTTATCTTTGCTTTCAATTGCTTGGCGAGTGGTATTTCATCCTTGAATGTACATTTAACTTCAATGTCATGGAATGTTTTGTCTATATTTTCTCTATGTACCCTATAGCTTCAGGTATAATAATGGTGTTTTAATACATTTTGATTTTATCTTTGAACAAAGCTTTCAATAGAGGTCTGAGTTCACTATTTTTGTGAGTATCTGACCAGTTTCCCCCAAACCATTTATTGAAAAGGCTTTTCTTGCTCCACTTTGTATTTTTTGCCCATTTATGAAAATTAATTAATTTTTTTCCTGTGGGTCAGCCTCAAAATATTCAGTACTATTCCATTTTTGTGAGTGAGGGTCCATTGAATTGAGAGTCATTATTCCAGTACCATTCAATTTTAATGTACATTGTTTTATAGTACAGTTTAAAATTAGGGAAAGTAATCCCTCCCATCTTCTTCTTCCTAAATTACTTTGGATATTTGTGGTCATTTATTGTTCCAAATGAATTTCAGGAGCATTAGTTCCACATTTTTGAAAAATCCTATGTGTATTATAGGGATTGCATTAAATCTGCACAATGGTTTGAAATGTATTGCCATTTTTTTTTTTTTTTTTGGTTTTTGGGCCACACCCGGCTACGCTCAGGGGTTACTCCTGGCTATTCGCTCAGAAGTCGCTCCTAGCAGGCACGGGGGACCATATGGGGAACCGGGGGATCGAACTGCGGTCCCTCCTAGGTTAGCTCAGCACCACCACCCGGCCCCCTGTATTGCCATTTTAATGTTATTATTTCTACCAATCTATGAGCAAGATCTATGGTTCTGTTTCACTGTGTCATCTTTTATTTTAGTTAAGTTGAATCCAAGATAATTGGGTTTCTGAGGCAAATTTGTGAATAAGGTTAGTTTTTGAGTAGCTCTTACTTTCTTTTCATTATTTATTTATTTATGTATTTATTTATAGAAAGCTATATATGTTATGTATTAGTTTTGTAGCCTACCACTTTACTCTACAAGTCTGTTTCTAGAAGCCTTTTTGTATAAGTTTTATGATTTTCAATAGTATCATGTCATTTCCAAAGAGTAAAAAGAAATGATCAAATGTTTCCTCAAATAAAAATACAGATGTCAAAAGACACATGCTCCACTTTATTGATATCAGGAACAAATCGAACAACAATGATATGTCATCTCACACTACAGAGAACACACATGATAATGATCAAGAATATCCAGTGCTGGTGCAGATTCATGGATAAAAGGATTCTAATTCATGCTGCTAAGAATGTAGACAGTCGTTTTGGAAAACAATATGTATATTCCTCAAAATATTAGAAATTGAGCTTCTATTACTAGGGATATACTCTAGGAACACAAAAACACAATACAAGAATTTCCATACCGGGGCCGGGTGGTGGCACTGAAGGTAAGGTGCCTGCGCTAACCTAGGAAGGACTTCGATTCGATCCCCCGGTTCCCCATATGGTCCCCTGTGCCTGCCAGGAACGACTTCTGAGCAAATAGCCAGGAGTAACCCCTGAGCGTCACCGGGTGTGGCCCCAAAACAAAAAACAAACAAACAAAAAAAGAATGTCCATACCCTAGGAACACAAAAAGGTAATACAAGAATGTCCTAAGAATTCCTGTGTTCACTGTAGCACTGTTTATAATAGCCAGATTCTGGAAATAACCCAGTGCCTGAGAACAAATGATTGGCTAAAGAAACTATGGAACATCTACACAATGACACTACACTGTTGCTAATAAAAACAAAGTTGTGAAATTTTCAGATATATGGATGGATATGGTTATTGTTATGTTGAGTGAAATTAATTAGAGGAAATGATATGCATAGAATCATCTCACTCCTCTGTGAGATATAAGAAAAATAAAGATAGACTGGAAAAACTATCCAGAAACAATAAATATTTGGACCAGAAGGACCAGTCCATAGTAGGAATCACACCAAAAGTAGTGGAGTAGTACAGAAATGAAGGATAAGACAATACTTATTAGAACTAATCATACTGGCCAAGAACTGGGTGTTGGTTGAACAGTGATAAAGTGATAGGGCAAGTATCCCTTTATTAAAAATAGTGTAAACCACAGTTTTTAAATGGAAAAAATGAAAGAAAAAAAGAGAGAGAGAGAGTAAGATACCTGCTCAAGAGAAATGCACAAAGAAATGTGGCAAAAAAAAAAAGGAGGAGAATTCATGGTGGGAATGTGCAGTACTTAAGGTACAATGAATGACTCAAATGCAATCATTAACAACTTTGTAACCATGGTGTTAAAATAAAAAGAGTAAATAAAAGATAATTCTATAGAAGTTGAATTTTAAATAAATACCACAACGGAAGGATGAAAGTAAAGATATTATGTAGTGGTGAAATCAAATCATATTTCTGCCTGAATTACTTAGCCTGCTTGGATTTTGATGAAATTATTTTATGACTCTCAAGGAATCCTGTGAATTTTTTGTATCTACATTTCTTCTAGTCTGATTGGGTCTAATAATAACTGAATTCTCATTATACACACAATATTATATAGTGACTTAAAAAATCAAATAACAAGGTTGATACTTTCTATCAATATCATGGCACTGAAAAAAAATCAGTCATTTTACCAGTTTCCATTCAGCAAGAGAAATAAAATGGAGTGTGCAGCTATGATGTATTGTGTATGTGTGTGTCTGTGTATGTATATAAAGAATTACTACAAGTTAATGACCAAATATCATGAATAAACTTGGGAACCTGAACAGACAGTCTTATGAGGCAGTTGTTTTTGAATCTTATGTGGAAATTTATCTTAAGTAAATTTTATTTGCACAAATATACAATCTGTTAACACAATTTAGTTTGAAAGATCAAGAGAACTTGTAACTGAGGGAACAAAGTGGAGGATGAAATGAAACTCATTTTGGGTTTTAGTCTTTTTTGAATTGAATTGATGATAAAGGCATCTTTGTTGATGTCACAAAATTGATCTGCACATGTATTGCTATGTTGCTTACAGAGGTGTTTAAATAAGTTGGAGGAAGAGTCAAGCATATAATATATATATACACATATATAATATGATTTTTGTCTACTGCTTAGAGCAACAATGTAAGTCATAGATTAGCAACCATGCAGGTGGTATATGAGCTGATTCATGGCGCTTGCCTCTCTTTTTATTTTTCATCAAAATGGATTACATATCTTTCACAGTAATATTTTGGTACATATTAACATTGAATCAGAGGAATTCTCACCACCGAAGTTCATCTCCCTCCACCCCGATACCCAGCATGCATCCCATATCCCCCTTTCTTACCCCCCAGGGCTGCTAGCATAAGTGATCCCCTCTGTTTCTAGCTTGTTGTAGAATGGGTATTGATTCTGTTGTTGGCATTGGATTTAATGTTTAAGTCTGATCATTTTTATTACTATTTAAAGATCATATAGTTGCTTGAACTCGGTACACTCTATTATTTCCCTCTCAATTTGAGGGCAGAGCAAGGTGGTTCTTTCCTCTCTCAAGGCTTTAAAATTATACTATAATATTCCTTTAGTTCTATCCTAGTTGAAAACATGCTAGAAAGTTGAAATTTGGGAAATATAGATAATATTGACAAATACTACAATATAAGATTCAATTTTGTTGTTCTTCATTTATCATTCCATCAAACATATTCAATAGTGCAGTAACCCAAAGATGATTTTAATGAGAAATTTTTAGAAAACATCAATTGATAACAAACTTTTAATTTCTTACACAAACTTCAATATCATATTTTTTCGTACTCTTAAACAAATTTTGTCTCATAAATACACATATAAAATACTTATCTTGATAAAATAAATGCCCTATACTAATCTTTCTTGTTGAATAAAAAATTTGAAATCGCTGAATACATTGAAATAATTAAACCAAGTCTACAAGTTTAGATATTAGCTTCTGTAGCACCATAAATGAATCACTACTTTAAAATAGCTATCATTATAAATAGAAACCTTATTCTCTTCAAAATTCTTAGTACATCTGCAAATTTATTGTGCAAGGTCAATCAAGGAAAGGCTTTTTTAGATAACCCACAAAATCATTAGGTGATATAATAAAAAATGAAATACTGGAACAAGAGTGCATTTGACACACTAAATAGCCTTTATTCTTTGCCTTCACATCTTTTCTTCCAAGTTATAACTTTCCTAAGGGAAAATGTGTCCTTCTTGCAAATTCATATTTAAACATTCGAGAAAATGATTATGACTCTTTCTATAGACCAATCTGACTAGTTTACGTCCATAGAGATAGAACTGTGATATTATAAATCTAAGTTCTGCCAAATAGTTTCGCATTTTACTCTACTACTTTCCGTTGTCTTCTATTATTTTTCTTTAAATATTTTATGATCTTGACAGAAATTTAATAGTGCTCATATGGTTTGATGATGTTTTGGGTTTTCAAGGTCGTTTTCTGTGGTTGATAGATCATAATCTCTATAAAAAACATTTTGCAGTTTTGTATCTGGTGACCTGTTACTGTATAAAATTAGAATAAGCTTTTGAAGTCTGTCAGAGAATCAGAAGTTGAATTCAGTACTGGAAACCAGAAAAACATCCAGTTAAGAGTGACTAAATCCATTGTAAATGCCTATATAATCTTTTTTACTGGATAAGAAGACTAGAGTCTTAATTAAAAATATTATGAGTATCTTCCTGGTTTGTTATGATTATGTGGCTCCATCAAATATATAATAAATAAAAAATAAAAATCTATAACATGGAACTAGGAATTATTTTGATTCAGGTTGGTACGTATATTAAAATTATATTCTGGAAATATTTCCCACATTGTAAATCTGAGGTTTAAAACATAATGTTCACACCCAAGTTCCAGACCTGACCCTGCTTAGCTTCCGAGATCAGACAAGATGGAGCACTTTCAGGGTGCTATGGAAATGCTGCATTGGTGAAGGGGGATATTCTGTTTATGACTGAAACCCAACTACGAACATGCTTGTCATCATGGTATTTAAGTAAAGATTTATATATAAAAATAAAAAATGAAACATAATTTGTGGAAGAAATATATAGTAAAATTTATAATTTAATTTCATTTTTCTCAATTTTAAAATCTGTATCAAAATATATTATTTTCAAATAGCTTAATATCCTGGTGTATATGTACCAGGAAATCTTTACATTACAGATTTTGAAATCTATAATATCTGCTTTAATTTCAATGATATAAAAATTAAATGAAATACCTACACATATATCTTCCTTATGATTCAAGAACTCAAATTTTATTCTGGATTAATCAATGCTAAGATAAATAAATGCCTCTGTTGTAAACCAACTCATTTCTTTTATGTGTATTTGCTATTTATACAAGAAATGTTTCAAATTGATAAATCTACATGAAACATTTGCAAGTTTTTATATTTGTTAAAAATATTACAACATATAATATCTTTCCTAAAGAAAAAAGCTGGAAAATAATAAAGTAACTGGATTCCTTATGACATGAAAAATTTAATTACATAGAAACATATTGAAGTATCAAAAAGATTCACGAAACATTTTATTCATATATTTACCCATAGTTAAAAAACTATTTTATATATAATATACATATACATACAATATACAAATAATATACATATATTATCAGTTTAGTACATCAGTCTTGTTAACTGTTATAAGAAACACTTAAACACTACACTGGAACAATCTTTTCTCTTCCTTTCATAAGTCTAGTTTTATAATCGTACCACTCCTAATTATAATTTAATTTTATAATCTACCACACATACAATAATTAATACCTATAGAAAAATTTGAAATGAATGAGAGTATAACCACTAGGTTGCTTGCCTTGTTTTACCACTAACCCATTTGCTCTCTGAGCACTACTGGGACTGATTCCTGAGCACAAAGTCAGGAGTAAGAACTGAGAACCAGCAAGTGAAGCCCCAAAACAAAACAGACATGACAATAAACAACTGTGTTTTAAATATGAAGGATGGTGTGGAGTGATAGCTGAGCAGTAGTGCGAACCCCCTGGGGGATCCCCGACCCACGGGGATGAGGAAGTGTGGGTCCCTAGTTATTCTCTTAGGTCTTCTCGAGCCGAGCCGATCTTTCCTAAAACAAAACTTCAAGAGGTTAAAAAGAATGTTCAGGGGGCCTGGGAGATAGCATGGAGGTAAGGCGTTTGCCTTTCATGCAGAAGGTCATAGGTTCGAATCCCGGTGCCCCATATGGTCCCCCGTGCCTGCCAGGAGCAATTTCTGAGCATGGAGGCAGGAGTAACCCCTGAGCACTGCCTGGTGTGACCCAAAAACCAAAAAAAAAAAAAAAAGAATGTTCAGAACAACTATTTTTCTGATCAAGAGCAAGTTTATTACCAGCAGTACTGGTTTTATAGTTTCTTTTTGAAGGGAAGGACCCAACAGCCATCAATCATCAGACAAGCATAAGTTCTAACCAATTAAGGAAGAAAAAGGGGTTAAACACTCCAGCTCTTGGCGGGCTTTGCATATCTTAGGGCCAGATGCAGGAAACGGGTAGAGGTAGGGGCAGGAGCATAAGGCTTATCTCTAAAGAATGTCTCGTTTTTCTAGCTGCACAGACAGAGCTCTGTTTTCTGCCAGACAGAATCTTAGTAACATTTTAAAGCAAATTCTATTACAAAGGGAACATGTATTGAGTTGAAGGCTGCTTATCAATCTTCAGTCTGACTTCAACAAATTCTTGCAGCAATTAATAAATGTCTTTGTTTTAGCAATTAATGAATGTCCTTGTAAAAACAAGTTCCTCCAAGCCAGGTGGTCATCTGCCCTAAATAATTTTAACTTTTAGCAGTTAGCTATTTCCCTTGTCACAAAGGCATTTTGTGCCTCAAGTCACATAAGCATAGACAGCTGAGGTGGATTTCTTCACTCGGCACAAAGCTAAGGTATAGAGACTCCATATTGTTTTAGGTTCAAACAGTCTCCCACACAGTAGTGCATTTGCCTTGCATGTGGCAGAACTGGACAGAGCTAGGTTTGATTCCTGGTCTTCATATGGTCCCACAAGCCTGCCAGAACCAATTTCTGAGTGCAGAGGAGGAATAGCTCGTGAGTTCTGCCTGGTGTGGCCCAAACTCCCTCCCCCTGAAAAAAAAGAAAGAAAGACAGATGGAGCCTGAGTAGTAGTAGAGCTGGTAGAGCACTTGTCTTGCATGTAGCTGACATCTTTTGATCCATGAATGTAGGCCCTACCAGAAGTGGTCTCTGAGTGCAGAAGCAGAAATAAGAACAGTCTCAAATAAAACATAAACATATTTTTCTCTTTTGAAAGAATAATTATTCTTTTTTTTAAATAAAATATCCAAAAGTAAGTGAAGGACTAACCTATTTATTAGAGAAGTGAGAAAAAAATCATTATAACTGAATATGCAATATTGAAAATTTTTTTCACAGAAATATATGCTGCAATATATGAACATATAGATTCATAAATAGAGATGCTTTACATCTGAAAGAGCAAAGCATTTACATTTTTTAAAAATTTCCATGTTGCATTTACTGAAATAAAAGAATGGGTTCTTTATCTTTAAATCAATGTGATTTATATTAAAAGAAATCATGTAGCTTCAGCTCTTTCAATAGATGAATAAAGGTGTAATTTGCTGTGTGTAGTCCAGCACTTTAATTGCTACTTTGTTTTACAGTTTTTCAATCCTTTTATCAAATTGAGAATGGTATAAAATAGCAAATTAAGAGTCTAGCTTCTTTCATTTTACTGGATAAGAGAAACATAATCTGCACTGTTTTTTTAACTAGGAAACGTTTTTTTAAATATTTGAGAATTATTCTCTTGAAATACATTAAAATATAATCTAATATAAATGTAATGTATACATCTTTACATGTTAGTGAGTAGTTAAGCAGTTATACATGAATTTCTATGGTCAAATTGTGAAAGAACACTCCATCATCACAGAAAATTGCCTTTAGAATTTGAGTACATATTCTATTTGGTTATATTGTTAGAAATAAATTACCGCTAAGTTATTAGCTTACAAAAGACTTCCTTCAATAGAATAAATATACATGGCAATACACAGCCCCACTGATAAAGTACATAGTTCATAAATTAAAAATTGGCACTACTTTTAACCATATCATTAATATGTATTGCAGTAAAAAAAAAACTGGCTTGTTGATTAAGGTCATTAAACATTTAAGCACTTAACCTTCTCAACTTAATATTCATGATTCATTGGCAGCGACTCAACATACTATATTGAATGTTTAATATTTTAGGATCCTAAATTGAAATATAATTCAGTAATATATATATCACTTATCTAAAATTGATCTGATTCTAGAGGCTAACAAACTAGGCACTTTATTTAATGAGTTACTATCTTATATGTAAGTTACTTTCATTTACTTTCTACATCTAATTATATCAATCAGTTGTTTCTAATATATTTTAGAGCGAAACTGCTAGAATTAATAACTATGTGAAGAAAAAATTACATTAAATTATTAATTTCCAAATTTATGAGTTGATGTGCTAGAACAATGTCATAGCTATTTTATTGAATATAAAAATAGTTTGAGTTTGCTGTTTAAATTAGTTCTAAAGGCACTATAGTTTCAGCACCAATGAGGAATGTCTTTATTTAAACTATATGGCTATATCTTTGGATATTCACTGTTAAATTTTGATCTTCACAGTAGATCAATACTCATATTGCAAACTTTATATTGCAGTATAAAAAGTTATATAGAGAAATATTTTTTGATGTTGCGACATGTAAAAATAAGTCAATTATTGAAAGTTAAAGATGCTTTGGTTAGAATTTCTCCTAAGAAATGCTTATAAGTTCTTAATCGAATTACTCATCTTGTATACATATTTAAAATTTATTATCTTAATCAGAGCTTCAGTTGTTCAATTTCCTCCCTCTTTTTCATCATATCTTATTTTCCTATGGCATTTCCATCATTTGTTTATTTGAAATTGTTCTTGGATTATTTCCTTTTTTATGTGGGTAGATGGTTGGCAGGAATAATAGTTCTAGGTATCAAGCATTTGTTGAAAAGGAAAATACTGTAGATATAAGCATGCTGTATATATATTTAGACATGTGAATCGACAGTATAACTTTTATATTTCAGGAGAAAATATTTATACTGATATATTTAATGTTATTTTATTCTTATATATTCCAGGTTAATTCTACCAATTTTTAGCCAATATATTTTTACCTTTTTATAATCAATTACTTAAAGTTTATTATAGTTGTGTTTTGTGATTGAGAACTCTCTTAGAAACTTATAAATTCAACTCTCACTATGAAAAGAACTAAGGCAGATAGTACTAATTAGGCACTTTGGGTAAAAATACTGGATTGTCTGTGCTTTCTTAATAATGATTTCCGGCCAGGAAAATGAAATAGTAAGTGACAAGATAAAGCTGATTTTAGGATTAAATGATAACAAGATTTAAGATAAAATAATAACTAATATAAAAAACACCAGGTGATTTTAACTGAAGATTTTAAGTATATTAAAGAAGAGTTTGTCATAGAAGCTTTATATATTATTTTATCTAGAATTGAAATTTAGCAAAACTGACAGAAAGAACTGGATTGAATAAGAATGTCCTACAGAAGATTTTATTGTTCAAAAATTGTAAGAGCTACAGACAACTGTGATTTGCTGTAGATTTAATGCCCTAGCTGTGTATTTCTCATGAGACAATAGTACTTTTATGTTGAACTTTCCGAGTTATTGACATTTTTATGTGATTGAAGGCATGCTTAGATTCCCAATACTATTTTTTATATGCTATACCATTTAATTATATGACACGCTTAAAACAACTACATAAAGATGCTAAAATACTCAATACCTTGCTGTGTTGAGACTTTGTGGAAGGATTTGGGAATACGGTAGAATAATCAAGTTGATATCATTGTATTCATGGTCATTCAGTACACAAAGAAAGTGCATTTATTGGACGGTTTCTTTTTGCTTGTCTTTTTGTTTTTGTTTTTGTTTTTTGGGCCACACCCGGTGGTGCTCAGGGCTTACGTAATCCTGGCTATCTGTTCAGAAATAGCTCCTGGCAGGCACGGGGGTACCATATGGGACTCCGGGATTCGAACCAATCACCTTAGGTCCTGAATCCACTGCTTGCAAGGCAAACACCGCTGCGCTATCTCTCCAGGCCCTTTGCTTGTCTTAATGTTTCAAAATACCTACCGATATTCACATAGTAACATAGCAATAAATGTTCCTACTTCATATAAAAATTCTAGTGAGAGGAAAAATAATTTTATTTCTGACATATATAATAAAATGTTTAAATATATATTCCATAATATAATTGCTGAGCTAAATGTAATAAAGAAATAATTTGCTACTTATATATTATAAACAATATTTTGTTTCTATAACAAAAAGGGCTTAATATACTATAATGTTCTATGCATGTTTTTGATTTTCTAAATATCTCTACATTAGTTTTCTAGAATCTAAGGTAGACTTCCTAGTTTAATATCCTCTGATGTAATTACTAAACTTATTTTATTTATGTATAAAGTCATCTCACAGCATTACCTAGATTTGTTTCTCTTTAGTAACTCAGGGAATTCTACCTATAACAATTGATTTTTTTATTCAGCTAGCTATAATTTCTGAATATATTATGTCTTATATTATAAGTCTTGGTAGAAATATTACTTACAAATCAGCCAAAACAAACTATATGTTCTTTTTATAATTTTATAGATTTTAACTTACAATCTGTTCTTGTGCCCTTTAATGACAATAACTTACCTCAGTCTCACAAATTAAATGTCTGCATTACCCACTATAGTCACATAACACTATGCTTACAATAAAATTAGTAATTAAAATAATTTTAATGAATATATCTTTAATTTTTTCACAGAAGGAAAACATTATTTTTTAGTTTCTTTTTTCTCTCTTTTTCTCTTTTTTTTTACAATATTTTTGTTATTATAAATCTTTAAGCACCATGATTATAAGCATGTTCGTAGTTGGGTTTCAGTCATAAACAGAATATCCCTCTTCACCAGTGCAACATTCCCAGACTTTTCAGCATTTATTGAAGTGACTTATGTAACCATTTCACCTATATTTTCTACTGTAATCATTAATTTCATATTCTCTCAAATCATTTTCTAATGCAGGTATTTTCTTTAACTTTGTAGAATTTAGAGCTAGAATTTTAAAGAAAATTTTACTATATTATCTTGGACTATTTTTGATATATTAAAAATTTTCTCTAAGTGCTGGAGCAGTGGTGCAGTGGTAGGGCGTTTGCCTTGCATGCAGCTGACATATGATGTACCTCAGATCAATCCCCCTGCATCCCATATGGTCCCCCTAGCCAGGAGTGATTTCTGAGCACATAGCCAGGAGTATGCCCTGAGTGTCACTGGTGTAGCTCCACCCCAGAATATAGGTAACTGAGACCCACCCATTTCTTGGAGGGGTCTTGGGAACCTGAGATGACTGACCTGTAACTTTACCTGAAGACCCTGCCCATTTCCTGGGAGGGGTCTTGGAAAGGTACTTAAGGGCTCTGACCCAGAGGGGAGGATCTTTTTGTCTTTGGCTCTTGCCTGGTTGGATCTTTGCCAGTTTGAAGGTCAGAAGAAAGATGGCTGAGAGAGTTAAGATGCAGGGCTAGCTGCTTAAATGGTTATGATAGAGGCTACACATGTAGTGGTTAGAATGAATAAAGTTGTTACTTCCTGAAGCCTGCATGTGAGTGAGATTTCTACCCGCTTCTCTCATGAATATCCAGACCCGTTAATCGGGGTTGTTGAGCCACATGGTCCAAAGCCTAAAGACAGAGGCCTCCATCCACCATCCAAGCCAATTATAAGGCCTGTTTTACTACAACTGGAATAGCCCAAACCCCCCCCCAAATTTTTTATATAATTATTTAAATTTGGAGAGGCATATATACCAATATATTTTTGAAATATCTTTCTATTCTGAATAAACTTCAATTAATTATTTTAAAATATCTTGCAAATATATCCACATTTATCAAGATAATATTTTTTATAGTTATTAAGTTTATGGGCATGACTTGATTGGCTATTGTTGGTCACTTGGTCATAATCTTCTCAATAAAATAAAGCAGGAACTTGGCCTTGCCCTCATTATGAGTCGGTGAGATGGAAACCAATGTCACTAAGTGAATAAAAAGTCTGTCCTCTTACTTCAATTGATGCAGACCAGTGTCACCAGGTGATATGCTAAGGATGCTTCCTCCCTCCTTAACAACTGGAGACTGTGAAATAGAGAATTGGCACTACCATCAGACAAAGAGTGAGTTCAGCCCACTCCTCACAACAGGTTGCATCAAGAAGGAAACCAGCAAAAAGAAAATAGCATGATCTCTCTGCTCCACTCCATGGCAGCACATATTTTCTATTCAGTGAATCCCAGCATAACATATTGAACAAAACACAATACAAAGGTTACAATGGAAACACATGGCAGTACCCCAACATACTTAGAGAATTAAGGTGGTACCTCTGAAGATAAGACAAATAAATGGCACCTATATAGATTCTCCAGTAAGGACTCTAGATAAGAATTGTGAAAGTTATTCAAAGAAAGCATGTAACAAACCAAGACATGTAACAACTAAGACTCAAGTAGAAATGAAAGTAAAAATGAGAAAACCAAATAGAAATAATAAGACTCCTATAACCTCCCAAGTTTAACTTAAAATGATTTGATATATCTGAATAGATCTATCACTACTGGGAAAATTGAAATAATAAACAAAAGGCTTCCAAAAGACAAAACCTAATTAGGTCAATTCATTATTGAATTATTTCAAAGCTTTAAAGAGAATCTACTGTAAATCCCTTTCAGACTGTAATAGGACACAGAAAAAAAAGAAACATTCAAATATTTTCTATGAAGCAAACATCATCCTGATACCAAAAGTAGACAAAAATGTGACTAAATAGAAAACTTCAGGCCAATATAATTGAAGGATACTGATGCAAATATTCTCAAAAATTACTAGCAAATCGGGGCCAAAGTGGTGGTTCAGAGTGGTAAAACATCTGTCTTGCTGGGGCTAACCTAGAACGGACTGTGATTTGATCCCCCAGAATCTGTTATGGTCCCCCAAGCCAGGAGCGATTTCTGGTGCATGCCATGAGTAAACCCCCAGTGGGTGTA
>PVKC010007517.1:14159-29466 GCA_004027635.1 Crocidura indochinensis
GAATAAAAAAAGAAAGAAAGAAAGAAAGAAAGAAAGAAAGAAAGAAAGAAAGAAAGAAAGAAAGAAAGAAAGAAAGAAAGAAAGAAAGAAAGAAAGAAAGAAAGAAAGAAAGAAAGAAAGAAAGAAAGAAAGAAAGAAAGAAAGAAAGAAAGAAAGAAAGAAAGAAAGAAAGAAAGAAAGAAAGAAAGAAAGAAAAGCACATTCAATAACTCATCAAGAAGTTTATTAACTATCACCATGTAGGATTTATTCAAGAGATGCAAAGATGGTTTAGCATAAGCAAATGAATTAATGTAATACAGAATATCAACAAAAATAAAATTCACATGATCATATCACTAGTTTCAGAGAAAGTATTTGACAAGCTCCAACACTTTTCCATGATAAAATTTCTCAACAATATGTGAATAGAAGTAAATTTTCTCAGTATAGTCAAGACCATTTACTACAAGGCCATGGCAATCATTATTTATACTCAGCCGTAAAATATAAAAGCCTTCAAGATCTGCATAAAAAAGGTGAATACCTCTTGCCAATTATATTCGAAATAATGCAGGAAGTACTTGCTGTAGCAATTTGGCAAGAAATAGATATAAAGGGCATGCATATAAGAAAGGAAAATTAAGCTTTCACTGTTTGCAGATGATATTATACTAAATTTAAAAAATCCTCAGACTTTTAAAAATTCTTCTAAAACTACACATTTATATAGTAAAAGGTTACTATAAAATTAACACAAAATCCGTGGATTTTTTTTTTTTTTTGGTTTTTGGGTCACTCCTGGTAATGCTCAGGGGTTACTCCTAGCTCTATGCTCAGAAATTGCTCCTGGCCGGCTCAGGGGATCATATGGGATGCCAGGATTCAAACCACCAACCTTATGCGTGCAAGGCAAACGCCTTACCTCCATGTCATCTCTCCGACCTTGTTCTTGGATTTTTTTTTATATATACAAAAAATGAAACAGAAAAAAGAAACAAAAAACTATACCATTCACAATTACTTGAAAAAATCAAGTATCTTGGAGTCAACTTAACTAAAGTGATTAAAGACTATACAAAAAGACCACAAAATACTATTTCAAGTAATAAAGGAGGACACAGGAAATGGCTAAATATATCTTTCTCATAGATTGGGAAAATTCACATCATTAAAAGGACAATAATTCTCAAAGAATTATATAGATTTAATGCAATCCTTTTAAGGGAATATTTTTTTCTCTTTTTCTTTTCTTTCTTCTTTTTTGTTTTTGTTTTTGAACCACACTCAGCAGTACTCAGAGATTATTCTTGACTTTGCACTCAGAAATCACTCCTGGCAAGCTCATGGAACCAAATGGAATACTGGGGATAGAACCTCAGTTGACTGCATGCTTTACTTCCTGTGCTATTGCTCCAATACGCTGACAATTTTCAAAGAAGTGGCTCAATCACTCCTGAAATCAATTTAAAACAACAAATGCCCATAAGTATCTAAAGCAATCTTTAGGAAAAAGAAGATGAAATGAATCACTTTTCCCAATTTTAAATTGTACTGTAAAGAAATAGACATCAGAATAGCATTGTATTATTATAAAGACAGGCTCACAGATTAATGGAATAGACTTTCATATTCTCATACTGATCCCAGATATGCATTCAATTAGTCTTTTATAAGGGGGCAAGTAATAGAATGTGGAACAAAGAAAGCCTCTTCAACAAAGAGTATTGGTTTAATGAGCCAACTGCATGCAAAAATGTGAACATAGATATGTTCTTTTATTTATAAAATCTTTAAGCACCATGATTACAAGCATGATTATAGTTGGGTTTCGGTGATAAACAGAACACATCCATTAACCACCTGCATTCTCTCCACTCCTTGCACTTTTCACCCTGTCACCAACTTGAGGGTTGAGGAGTTGGACTATGCTTTGTAGTGCTCAGGGATTACTTCTTTTCTTAAAATTAGTATATTTATTTAAACACCCTTGATTATAAACATGATTATGGTTGAGTTTCAGTCATATAAAGAACACTCCCTTCACCAGTGCAACATTCCCATCACCAATGTCCCAAATCATGCACAAAGGTCAAATTAAAATGAATTACATATCTTGCTATCAGACCTTAAATTATGAGGTTCATAAGAAAAACATAGACAAACATTCCCTAATTGAGATTAAAGGCATTTTTGAGGAGGAAACACCACTCTCCACATAAGTAGAAGCAAATATATACAAATGGGAATACATTAAACTGATAAATTTATGGATTTTAATGTAAATAGTGATAAAGATACAAAAACTACCCAAGAATGGGAGAAACTATTCACTCAATACCTGTCTTATAAGTGGTTAATATCTAAGATATACAAGGTATAGATAAAATATGTATATTGTTAGAAAAAAGATCTAACTTTATGCAAAAATGGGGAGAAGAAACAACCAGACTTCTTCAGAGAAGAAATACAGATGCTAAAATTCACATTAAAAAATGCCAAATATCACTAATCATTAGGGGGGATGAAAATCTAAACATTGATTTATCATCTCACACCACAAAGACTGACACAAATAAACAAGAGTAAAAAACAACCAGTACAGGTGAGGATGCAGGGAGAAAGCTATTATCAGACACTGTTGGTGGGAATGCCAAATAAGCCCAGCCTTTTTGGAAAACAATATGTATACTCCCCACAAAATAGATATTAAGCTCTCATACAATACAACATTGCCACTTTTAGTGATAAACCCTAGGAACACAAAATCACTATACAAAAATGTACTCTGCACTCCTATGTTCATTACAGCACTATTTAAAATTAGCCAGAATCTAGAAACAACCCAGGTGACCAAGAACAGATGAGTGGCTAAAGAAACTGTGGTAAAGTATTCAATGGATATGATTCAGTTGTTAGGAAATGAAGTCATGAAGTTTTCTTATATATGGATAGCTATGGAGATAATAATGAGTGAAATGACCCAGAGAGTGAGAGATAGTCACTGAATAATCTAACTTATTTGTGATATATAGGGAAATTAAAATAATTATATGGTAATAATATCCAGAGATAATAGAGATGAGGGTCAGGAAGACTTATTCATGGGAGAGCATTCCAGAAGAGCAGTTAATACAGTTAGAGTAGAGAAAGGTCTACTATGTCAAAGACAGTTGGAACTGATCACTCTGAACAAGAACTGTGTGTTAAAGGGGAATAAAGTTATAAGCACAACACCCTTTCATTACAATAGTGCAAACTACAGTGTCAAAAAGAAACAAGATAGGGGCAAGAGTGATAGTGCAGAGTTAGGGCAGTTGCCTTGCACAGGGTTGACCCAGGACATTCCTGGGTTCTAAACCCCAGTCCCATTTGTTCCCCAAGTCATAGGCAGAAGTCACTGGGCAAGAACAAGAAACAGAGAGAAAGAGCAAGTAGCAAAATGTCTGTACTAGACACAGGCACTGGTAGCAATGGGTGGGGGAATTTGTGACAGGAAAGGCGCAACGGTGAAGAGTGGTATACATCATTGAACTGAAACACAACTATGTAAAATTTTGTAACCATGGTGCCTAAATAAAGCACTATAACTTAAAAAGCAAAGCAAAAGAAGGTCTTAGAACTGGGTTTCATGTTTTGTAGAAGGTGTAGATTTGATTCTTAGTATCTCATAATTCTCTAAGCACTATATTTGGACACTATTAGATGTGGCCCCAAACCAAAAACCAAAATCAAAAATGTCCCTTTATTTTCTTTGGCCCCACATAAGATAGCACTCTTTAATAATTCATAAAATTGATTTTACTTTTTTATATTTAGTAAATGAGAGCCAAATATAGAGTACCCATATATTGTCAATTCTACTTAATTGTCCATAATATTTGTATAAATATATACACACATAATTTTGTTTCTTTTCTCCCTTGACATTATTATTTTTATGCTTTTTCCCCTTGTTTTGTATTTGAACCATTTGAGCAGTTTTCAGGACTTATTCTTGTCTCTGTGGTTATAATTCTATTATGGCAGGATTTTGAAACCATATAGGGTACCTGAGATCAAACCTGGGTCAGCCACATCCAAGGCACAGTAACCTGGTTCTATGCTTATTTTTTCTATTATTAATATAACATTGGTTGACAAATGCCTTTTCACTCCTCTGTAGATATAAACACAACCTGTCCTACCATCCTTCCACCACAGTGTACTGAACACCCTCTACCCTTTGTGTCTCTTGCAGTCTTTCCTTTAGTAACCTCTGATTTGTGTTCAAACTCTCAGGTCGATTTTAGTAAATGTTACCACCACATACTAGGGTCCACCAAAAGCAACCATACTTTTCAGGGGCCTTCACGGCTATTCATGACTATGCCTGAATGTGCCAGAAATAATATCAAGGTCAAGTATAAGAAAAGCATGTGTTTTAGTTCTTATATCGTTCTTTGAACCTTCAGGTCTATTCTTTTCTTTTTGTTTGTTTGTTTGTTTGTTTGTGGCCACATCTGGTGATGCTAAGGGGTTACTTTTGGCTATGTGCTCAGAAATCGCTCCTGGCTTTGGAAAAAAATATGAGACACCAGGGATCTAGTTCAGGTTTGTCCTGGGTCACTACATGCAAAGTCAATGCCATACCACTGTGCTTTTGCTCTGGTCTCTTCAGGTCAACTCTTATAGTTGACTGCCCTTAGCAATTTTCCTACTGGTTGTGAGTAGAATAATGCATATAACTTACACAGGAAACATGCCAGATACTCCAAGAATGGGTACATTTTTAAGTGTGTTCTGTAAAGTCTATTTGTCCTAGACAACTCTCAAGGAGCAATTTTTCTCCAGACTTTTGATCTGAAGGAGCAAGTGACCACAGGCCACAGAATCTGGGAGGACAACCAGTTGGTAGCTCATAAGCTGACTGCAATTTTCAATGCATAATAAGAGTAACGAGAGGTGTGGTAACAAGTGCCAGGGGTCCTCAAACTTTTTAAACAGGGTGGCAGTTCACTGTCCCTCAGATTGTTGAAGGCCGGACTATAGTAAAAACAAAACTACAAACACATTTCTATGAACACTGCATATATCTTATTTTGAAGTGAAGAAACAAAATGGGAACACATACAGTATGTGGCCCACGGGCCTTAGTTTGAGGATCACAGATAGACTATGTTTTATTGCTTGCTCAAGCAGAGTTTTCATGCCCACCAAGTTGAGTGATACCCTGAAAAAGTTCAGAAGTAGCAAATCGGAAGTGTTTTGACAAATCTCCAAATATTCTTAGAAGCTATACATCATCTATCAGCCAGACATATAGCTCCAATAACTGTCTATATTGTTCTTAAAAGAATGCTGTTGGGGTCGGAACGGTGGCACAAGCAGTAAGGTGTCTGCCTTGCTGGCACTAGCTTAGGACAGACTGAGGTTTAATGCTCCAGTGCCCCATATTGTCTCCCAAGCCAGGAGCGATTTCTGAGTGTATATTCAGGAGTTACCACTGAGCGTCATCAGGAAGTGTAGCCCAAAAAGCAAAAAAGAAAAAAGGAACGCTGCTTCCACAGGGCTTCTGTTCTCCAGTAAAACTTGAACTTCTCTTTATAAATATATCCCCTCCTTTCTCTACTCTTTGTACGTAATGAGGCATCATATTCAGGGCAAGCCTATTGGACCTAGAGGCACAGTGTGTGAGCCACATAGGTCCCAGACTTGTTCCTCTCTTGATGATGATTCCAGTTTTCCAACATTATTTCATGGTGACTGACATTCTTAATTATCAGAGCTGGTCTTTAAATTTATCTCTTCTAAAAGAAATTACTTTCTTTAAAAAAAAATGACTGAGGGAGCCTGGAGGTGGCGCTGGAGGTAAGGTGCCTGCCTTGCCTGCGCTAGCCTAGGACGGACCGTGGTTCGATCCCCCAGTTCCCATATGGTCCCCCAAGTCAGGAGCGACTTCTGAGCGCATAGCCAGGAGTAACCCTTGAGCGTCACCGTGTGTGGCCCAAGCCCCCCCCCAAATGACTGAAATAAAGATTCAGTTTGTTATACTTTTGTATGGAGGAGAAAATTCCACAATATTGCAATTTGTCCTATTTTGAGGCAAAATAGGATCTTCCATATATAGTTTTAAACTTTTGGAGATTCCTCAAAAAACTGAAAATTGAACTCATATATAAACCTATTATACCACTCCTAGGGATATACCTAGGAACAAAAAAATAAAATTCAAAAATATCTCCTCACACCTATATTCAATGCAGCGCTATTTACAATACCCATAATCTGGAAGCAACCAAGATGCCCTTCAACAGATGAATGACTAAAGAAACTGTGGTACATATACACAATGGAATATTATGCAGCTATCAGGAGAGATGAAGTCATGAAATTTTCCTATACATGGATGTATATTGTGTATATTTTGCTGAGGGAAATAAGTTAGAGGTAGAAAGATAGATGCAGTATAGCCTCACTCATCTATGGGATTCAAGAAAAGCATAAGACATTATTGTAATAATGCTCAGAGACAACAGAGATGAGGACTAGAAGGACCGAACGGTTCTCTATGTGAAGCTCTCCGCAAAGAGTGGTGAGTGTTGTAAGAGAGATGACAACACTAGCATGACAATGTTTGTTTGTTTTTTTTTTGCATTACAATGTTAATGAGTGAGAGAAGTAGAAAGTTTGTCTTAACAGGCAGAGGGTGGTAAGGAGAGAGATGAGAGGAATCAGTGGTGGGAATGTTGCTCTGGTGAAGGGGGCATGTAATCTTTATGACTGAAACCCAACTACAATTAAGTATGTAATCATGATGCTTAAATAAAGAAAAAAAACTTTTTTTCTTCCAGTTTCTAAAAATCAATTCAAAATAACTTTTGCTGTTTACTACCATGAGATTATATTTTTCCTACTAGGATTCTGTGCATAAGAAAATTTAACCTGGACAAATTCTATCTATTCACAATAAATTGTTATTTTTTAAATAACAAACACAACTTGACAATCCTTAACACATTTATATCCATCATTCAAAAATATTTCCATCTCCTCTCAATAAATATAAGTCATCTATTCATTTAAAACATTTCATAAAAGTTTCAGAAGAACTGCAGAAAAGTGACATTAGTATTGATGAGTCTTGACTTCCTCCTGCAAAGTAGGGTAGTTAAAATTTTATTATTCTGTCAATTATTTCCAAAGAATAGCCACTATTTTCTTGAACTGGTTTGTATGTAGTCCAACAATTCCAACACAACCTGACATTAAATAAAACTAAATGACAGCATAAGCTAATATTAGAAAAGGCCAGCATGTTACTATTGACCTATACACTGAAATTGTGTCTCACAAATAAAATGAAAGGCCTACAGTTCACTTTCCACAATATCATATTCACTTTGATTACACTGCCTCTTTTAAGGAGGAAGTATAAGATAATATAGACACATAGAGAATGGCAGCATAAGTATAATTAGGACAACTGAAAAAAAAAAGGTGAGCATTCTAAAACCATAATAGTTAACTTGATTTTTCCATATATATTTTATTTTAATGCACATGCTTTCAGATTTTTCTGAATTTTATTACTTAAGGAATCACTGAGTATTTTGTGAATATTTAGATTTGACTTAAATAATGTAGAGTTAGAACTAAATTCTAAAGTTTAATATCCTTTCAGCTATTTTCAATGCTTATGATTTGTTATCTGAATTTTGAGAAGCAATAAATTTAAAAGTTAAAAATTCCAGCAAGTTAAATAAGCCTAATTAAAACAAACAAACAAAAATCTAAATATAGCATTGGAAGTAAGATATGTATTATAAGTAAGATATATATTAGATAGAATTTGAAGGAATAATCAAAATGTTAATGGTTTCCCAAATATAAATTAATCATATTTAAATTTAGAAAACATTGAGTCAGAAATTCACAAGATATGATTAATATAATGTTATCAAATATCGAAGATAGGATTAGTGTAGTAAAAGGAATGAAAATAACACACAATAAAGCAAACCTGAAGTAAGAAGAAGAAAAAATGGATTTTAAGTGTTCCCTGTTATATCATGTAGTCTAATATTTTCTCATTGTGAGTTCAAAATGAAGAATAAATGACAGAAAAATAAATGATTGAATAATGACCATGAAAGTCCAAATTTGATGAAACAATAAAATCAATGACCTCAGCAACTTAAGATACCTAAAATTATCCAAAAGAATAAGTACAAAGAAAAATGCACCAATATCACTCTCCTGACAGTTATAATGAAAATAATCTTAAGTGTAGTCTGAGAAACAATATATAATGTTAGGAATAGAGAGATAACAATAAAAATAACTGCAGACTGTTCCAATAAACCTTGCTTCATCTAAGATAGTGGAGCAATACAACAGTACTGAAAGAAATATAAGCAGTCAATAAAAATTTCTTTTGTCATCAAATTTATTTACAGACATACATGTGAACTCTGGATACTGGAAAAAGTAAATTCTTAAATATATATTGCTAATAAAAATTTGCTTCAAGAATTGTTGCAAATGTGCCTTCAAAAGACAAAATGTTTAGTAGAAATATAAACTAAAGATGGGAAGTTGTATCAATTACTCAAAAATTATTAGAATTAAAATACTAAAATAAAAACATCATTAATGGAAATATTAGACATATATAAATAATTGAAGGTATAGTTGAAGTTGGTAGATAACCATACTTTATTTTTGTTGGTTTTTGAAGGAGACTCTCTCAGTAGTGTTGGAATTAACCAGACCACAGAGATGTGCCACTGGCCACAGCATTACAATGTATTTAGGCGCTTATTCTTTGGAACCACAATCAGCTTTGCTCAGGACTTACTCCTAGCACTGCCCTTAGGCATCACTCCTGGCACTGCTCAGGGAACAATAGGGAGGACCAAGGATAGAATCCTAGTCAGCCAAATTCAAGGTAAAAATCCTGCCTCTATATTCTTGCTTGTAGATCAACTACAGAGCATTGCCTTTGGTTGTATTGTAGGCTTGATCCCTGCACTACAAATAAGCCAAAAATAAAATTTTAAAACGACCCAAAAATAATAAGGTAATAGAATTATGTTTTCCATGAAATTTATGAAAGCATAAGTCTGTCTTTATGAAGGTAACAAATAAAATTTGGTATTTTTAAAATTTTTATTATGAAGTTTAAATTTTACTATTTTAGTTTATGAATTTTGGAGAATTAAAAATCTAGAAATAATCTATATCGTATCTTGACATCTAATTCAAGTTCTATTTCTTTTACAAAGAAGAATGTGAATTTTTATAAAACAGTGGTTTTCTACTCCATATGTCACATTTTATTTTCTTACTCTTTTCTATTTCCTGACTGCTTTTATCAGTCCCAAACTTGATATAGGAGAATAGCCTTGACATTTAAAATGGAAGATCTTGAATACCATGAACTTCACATTTTGAATTACACCTTCCAACTGGGTGTCTCCATCCCTAGTATATTTATCCACATGAAAGTATTTATCCAAAAAGTCACTTTTAAAGAGCAATATTTACCTCTTTGAAATCTACCTATGTTTCAATAGTATGAACTTTCCGCTAGCAATGCTTTCTTTAGGCAACTATTTAAACAGACTTATGCTGGTTCAATACAGTCTATCACTTTCTATCTGTTAACTCAAAAAAGCAAAAATATGCTTGTTTTATCAAGTTAATATTAAGTTTAAAGTCACATATATATTTTAGGCATGCAGACTGTGATCCATATTCAATACCCTCAAAAATTTAAAAAAGTCTTTTGAACATTTGATTATACAAAAATATATCACTTGACATTTTTATGCAAAAGTAAATGCTTTATTTTGCTACTTAAAATTTACTTAAAGGCTATAATTTTGGATAACATATATTTCATTTTCAATGGGTAAAATTGTCTTTATTTGTTAAAGATCTGATGTTTGTTGAGCAGTTTATAATAAATAATATGAACTTTATAGAGAGCCTATAAAACACAATGTAGATCAAAGAGAGCTTTCTCTCATCTTTGTTATATTACTTTAGCAGTGCATAGATATTAGAGATCTATCTAATGGACTGCACAATAAATTCAAGGCATATATATTTTTAAATTTAAAATTTCTGAATACACTTTACTGCATAAGCTAACTATGCTTTATAGAAAATATGCATATATTTAGAAAAATTATTTTATGAATTTCTCATCTCAGCTTTATCTTTCACTGACGGAATAAACTTAATGTGTACAGCAGTTGCATTCACTTATAAACACAGTATATTTTTCTCTACTGACTGATGATACAATAATTTTATTCTCAGTATTTTCACTTAATTTAGAGTAGAACTTATATTATATTTTTGTCATTTTATAATAATTGGTTTCTCAACATCAGAACTAAATGCAATTAGAGTTTCAGTATAATTAAAATAAGGTATCATCCAAATGTCATTCTTCTGCCTAGAGCAGTCAGACAGCAGAATAGCTAGGAAGCTATAATCATAATGCATTCAGGTATCATGCTGCCTGAAGCAGAGGACCTCAAAGTAAGGTTGCTAAGCCAGTAGATTCTGTTGGTCAAAGACCTTTAGAAATACAAGATTTTTTTAAAATCTGAATGACTATGAATCAATTTAAATTACTTGTACCTTTAGCCTGGAGTATATTTGCAGTTTTTCCCCCACATATTTTATAGTCATCAATTTCAAATGTAGCTGTAAAAATTCACCAAATTTTTTTCAAAGCACACCTTTAGAATCCTGGATTATGATTCATAGAAATAAAGAAAAAGTTATGTATAGCTCTCACAAAATAATCCACATCATGACGGTATATTTAACAGTTGTTTTTTGTTTCCTTTATGGCTCAGAACACAATATAGCGCAAGTCATTGCAGAGTCTTAAAGTAAGATTATTTTTATTTTTCATATACCTATATAGCATTCAAGTCCTATATAAAATTTACTGGCATTCTAAAATTGAAGCTCTTCTATTTTTACTATCCACAATTATTGTATGGGAGTAATGATACCCAGAAGGGTTTGTGTAAATTAAGTGAAGTCATATAAAATCAACAGAGCAGATATAGTACTTTTGATAAAGTCCTTTGAACAATCTAGGTGCTCAAAATCTACCTACAGTTCCATTTTCTGTTTTCTTACTTAGAATTTCTTTTCCTTGCAAATGTTTCTTAATGGACGGACTTCTCAAGCTAAGTATTCAAAAGCAGTTTTGCATCTCTCATAAGTATAAGTATGTTCTATTACATTCTTTGAATGTGTAGCAATTCCTAAAAAGGCCCTATTTTACCCAATTATAATTATCTTTGTATATAATTATACCTGGTCTATTTTGTCTTTTATGGAAGTAGAAAGAAAAAACTTGAAAGTAGAAAGCATCATTAGTTTTTGTCCTTGATGCTGCATTTCCTAGGAAAAAAAAGCTTTGGAACTAGCTTGCATGTGCAATATTGCATGAGACTCAACTGTACAGCATTTTATGAAATTTAGAGGAAAAGGAAATGTGAATTAAGCATATCTCAACTTATTAAAGTTAATTTTGAATCACCATGAGATACAAAGTTGTTCATGATTGTGTTTCAGTTATAAAATAAACAATACCTGTCTAAGTCAGTGCACATTTCCTGTGACCTACCTTCTCCCATGCCTATTTCTATGGAAGACATTTTTCTTTATTTTCTCTCTCTCTCTCTCTTACTCTTTCTTTATCTCCTAAATAATTTTCAATATGGTTACTGAAGAGGTTTCTTATATATCACTGTACATTCCCAACTACTATTATCATAGTGGTTACTTCTGCCCTAACTTCAATCCCCTGATTTTTGTTGCAAGCTTCCTAATAGACCACTCCTATGATTACCACACTATTTTTATAGCCCATAAATGAGTGTCATCATTTTGTTTTTTTTTCCATAATTCTTACTCATTTTACTCATAATACTCTCCATATCCACCAATGTAGAAGCAAATTGCATGACTCATTTTTCCTAATAGCTGTATAGTTATACATTGGGTAGATATACCACAGTTTCTTTACTCACTTATCTGTCAGCAGACAACTGGGTTGTTTCCCCGTTGTGGCTATTGTGAATATAATTTTAATGAGCATAAACATGCAGAAGACGTATCTGTATTGTGGTTTTAGGTTCCTACGCTATGTTCCCAGCAATGGTATTAATGGATAATATGGGATTTCAATTTCTAGTGATTTGAGAAATTGTGCATATTGTCTTCTAAAAGTCTGGATCAGTCTACATTCCAAACAGCAATGAATAACAGTCCCATTCTACCTGCATCCACATCAGTAGTGATTGGTTCTATTCTTCTTGATGTGTGACTCCTGTGGTGTGAGATGATATTTCATTGTAGTTTTGATTTGCATTTCCCTGATGATTAATGAAATGGGTTATTTTTGTGACTTTCTGGCTATCTGTATTACCTTTTTAAGGAAAGTTGGTTCATCATTTCTCCTTGCTTTTTGATAGGGATTGATTTTTTTAATCTTGACTGGTGACTTATATATCTTAGATACAAACCCCATATCAGATGAATAATTTCTCCTAAAGGCTTTATATTATTGTCACACTTCTTTTGAGGAGCAGAAACTCCTTAATTTAATGTATAGTAATTTGTTTATCTTTCCTTATAATTATATTTTCAGTGGTACTTAATTCTTGAAAATACCATTAGTGTCAAAACCATGAAGAGTTTTCCATATGTTTTCCTCTATAGACCTTATAATTTCAGGTCTTATATCAAGGTCTTTAAATTTTAAGAAATTGAACACACTATATAAGCTTCATAAGATATATTCAGCTTTGTCATTGTAATTTTAAAAAAATAACAATGATAACTCTGTTTTGAGATTTTGATATAATCTATATGAAACACTGAATTTTAAAGTTATTAGAGCTTCTGGATGGATAGCATATAGGGAAGGCATTTGCCTTGCATGCAGAAGGATGACGGTTCGAATTCCAGCATCCCATATGGACCTCTGGGCCTGCAAGGAGTAATTTATGAGCATAGAGCCAGGAGTAACCCCTGAGCACTGCTGGGTGTGACTCAAAATACAAAAACAAAAAAGTTATTGGAAAAGTAGTGGTAAATAGTTATATTACTTAAAATTCAACCATCTAGAAAGAAAACACAAAGCAGTATTTTCAATTTACAGAATTTTATGGAGAGTGTTTTATTTTTTCTTTACTTTTTGCAAAACATTGTAGTGTTTAGTATACAGTGTTCATGTCTTACCTTTATGCTCAGGAATCTCTTGTGGTGGAGTGAAATAAGTCAGAGGGATATAGATAAACAAAGAATGGTCTCACACATCTATGGATTTTGACTAAAGTCTTTTTATTAACTCTTTTAAATTTATTCTAAAGCACTTTTTTATTTTTTTATTTTTAATTATGTGAACAATGATACAAAGAAAGAGGACAAGGTAAAGTTACAGTGGAAGGACAATCACCCAAAATCAGAGTTTTCAGAAGAAATTTCCTGCTGACACCTTAATTTTGAACTTAAAATCAAAGAAAATTAAGAAAAATAAAATAAAACCCATGTAAAATTACTTTGTTCCTTAAGACCCCAGATTGTAGTACATTATAACAATTATTAGCGGTACACAAAACAATCTAAAGCCATAAAATTTATGTAACTCCTTAAACTTGAAGACATAGTAATTTTTTTTAATTTCCATGCACATACATATTAAACTCACTAAACTAAACTATATTCATTAAAACCCACTTAAACTCAAAAGAGTCAAAAAAGCACAATAAAAATGGTTGTAGAGTGGCAATTATCATTTGCATAAGCCCACCAAAGTATGGGGGACATGGAAGGAAAAGCCTTGGCCTAAATACAAGGAGACCCTACCCCTGAAGTTTCCTGACATAAGACCAACTCCAGGCTAACTAGTTTGTCCCATCCAGGTCAATGTCTGTAGTGCCGATACAGTTTTATTTTTCACACAGTCTCTGTTGTTGGTATCATGTTTCTGTATCAATGATCCTGGAATCTGTATATCCTACATTGAAGTCAGGATGGAGGGGAGCATCCTCTAATTTCAACTCACAATTAAAGGGCATTGCAGAAAGCCCTGTCCAGTAAGCAGGTCGTTGTTGTTGTTTAAGTCTTCTCAGTGTTAAGGAAAGACTCTTTTGAGTTGATTGATGTCAGAGCAGCAGTAGGGTCTTCCTTGTAGAGCAGGGGTCTCAAACTCATGGCCTGAAGGCTGTTTCTGGCCCTCTGTACAATATTTTGTGGCCCTACCCTAGAGGAATCTTTTTTGTTTTGTTTTGTTTTTTTTAGTTGTTTGGGTCACACACACCTCTCCCCCCCCCCGAATGTTCAAGGCTTACTACTGAATTTGACTGTTTCATAGATGGTTTCTCTGGTTCAGGGGTGAATGGAGAATGCCCATTTTTCTGAAGTCTGTGCTAGGTCATCATATCAATGTTCAGGGTGTAAGGTCCCATTGTGCTACAAGATTTGTGGGTTCCTATCTCTATTAAGTAAGAACTTATTTGTATGTATAGTATTTTCCATTTTAATATGCCTATACAAACAAGGAATAATGCCAAGCATCGTTATCAGCGCATATGGGACCGCAAGAACAAGTCCAACAATACCCATGACTTGATTCAAGCATAGCATTAAACTAAGGGGACTATTTTACTAAAATTCCTTATTGAACAGTTCACAAAGAGAAGAAAACATAAAAAGTGGGAAAAATAAATAATCTAACTTAAGACAGTGGACACAATTGTCACCAAAAGGGGATATTCAATAATTTTTATAGCTGTTGAGGGAATATATCTATATTCAAAGGAGATATGAATTTCCTTTTATGTCATTAGAAATAGTTGGGAGGAGGGTGCTGAATCCTGGACACCACTTTGGTCTGTGATTTGGCCTTCTGTAGTCTTCAAAATGATTCCCTGTAGTTCCATATAGAGAATTTATTCTAAAGCACTTTTTTTTTAATTTTTTTTATTATGAGAACAGAGATGCAAAGAAAAGAGGAAAGGGTAAAGTTACAGTGGAAGGACAATCACGCATAAACAGAATTCTCAGTAGTACCATCGATGATATCTCAGTCTTGAACTTTCAGCAATTAACAAGAAAAACAAAACAGAGTCCATGTACAATTACTTTGTCCCCCAAATCTCCAGATTGTAGTACATACTATTTTTTAGCAGCACATAATATAATCTAAAGACATAAGACTTAGGTTACAACTTAAACATTGAAGGCAAAGTACATTTTTATATATCCATGCACAAGTATATTAGTTTAATTTAACCTCAAAAGTTTC
>PVKC010007518.1:0-29307 GCA_004027635.1 Crocidura indochinensis
AGTAGGTTCATATGACACACTGTGACTTGGTAACAGCAACAATTTGCTTTCAGGGCAGGTTTCCTTGCATTGTTACCTAACTCTGAGGTAAAACTAGAAGATGTTCCATGTCACCCTGACTTTGACATAGGATCTGTACAAAAACCAGAATCTTTAATTACAGAAACCTGACTACAACAAGTGTGATTGATAACTTTTACTAGGACCACAAAGAAAGATTTTGGAGTTAGACAATTTAATATTCCTGGAGCCTCTAATTGGTCTTGTAGCAGGATCCCTCATGGGTAAGGTCTCCCTGTTTTTAGGTCAAAGATTTTTCCTTTCTATTTTCCCCATCTTTTGCTGTGCCTATGCAAAAACAAAAACAAAACAAACAAAAAATCCTGACATACACACACCTTTTCTTTTCTTTTTATTTCTTATCTCTTAAAAAGGGTTCCTGCCTTTTTCATAGGACCTTGAGACACATATTACTTTGTTTTACCATATATTTCCCATTTTTCTATAAAATTAAGAAGAAATAAATAAAGGAAAGACTGGGGGGCAAGGGTCAAGTGGTCTCAGATGTATTGTTGGGAAATAAATAAGGATAGAACTAAATATCCAAGCCAAAGTCAAGGACAATATAATCAAGAGACCTAAACTTTAATAATCCAAACTTAAATGGGCCTATTATATTGGCAGGTCAGGGAGCAAAGGGTAATGGTAATGGATGCACCCTGGGTTCACTGGTAGAGGGACGTTGACACTGGTGGTGTGTAGAAATCCGTTCCCGGGGCCCGGGAGATAGCATGGAGGTAAGGCGTTTGCCTTTCACGCAAAAGGTCATCAGTTCGAATCCCGGTGCCCCATATGACCCCCCGTGCCTGCCAGGAGCAATTTCTGAGCATGGAGCCAGGAGTAACCCCTGAGCACTGCCGGGTGTGACCCAAAAAAAAAAAAACAAAAAAATAAATAAAAAGAAAAATAGAAATCCGTTCCCAGGAGAGGTTCGCAGATGGTGGAAATGGCCCTAGTTCACTGTATATCTGAAATTCAACTATGAAGGACTGTGTAGATCACAATGGTTTCAATAAGATAAAGTTAAAAAAAATCAAGATAGGGCTGACACACTAGCTCCCTATATGTAACTTATAGTAGATAGGATGATTTTGAGAGTTACCACAAATACATGGTAATGAGGAAATAGTACCATTAAGGAAATGGTAAATTAGAACTAAAAAACCAACAAGCTCAAGACATTCATTTAGCATGTGTGATATCATTTAAATTTCCTTCAATAAAAGGAAAACAAAATATAATTTATCAATTATTTTAATCAAAAAATTCAGTGATGAACAGACAAGCAGCAGAGGTGGAAATTCTCTGTTTTCTCAGCTAGTTTTTTCTGCCATGATGTTATCTTATACCTTCTGGTTGACCTATGCTCAAAAAGATTCTTCTCAGGATGAGATCATTTCTATTTTAAAAAGGACAACTCTGGCCAATAGTACAACATGAATGGCACTTTCTTTGCATGTGTCTGACAGGGATCTCTCCTGAGTACTGCTAAGAGTGATCTTTGAGCACAGAGCCAGGAATAAGCCCTGAACACTTCAGGGTGTGGTCCCAAATTAAAAAAAAAAAAAAAAAAAAAAAAAAAAAAAAAAAAAAAAAAAAAAAAAAGCAACACCAAAACAGGGGGAAAAAAAGGAAGACACTCAACGTTTTTGAGGTTTGGAGTACAATGCTGTTTTAGTTTTACAAGGAACAGATATAAACAGCTGAGACTGGCTCATGGCAACATCATCCAAACCTGTCTCCCTGGAGGCTGCTACCCATCAATAACAATCTTTTCTTTTTGGATGGGCAGTCTGTGTATTCAAAAAGCTGTAGCTGTACCAACTGGAAATGACTGGGTTGGTAGTTCATGCTCTGGAATGATTTTTGGTGAAATTTTGGGCTTTTCTGTTTGTTTGTTTACTGAGTACCTTGGTTAAACTTTTTTTTTTCCAGGATAATTCAATGTGTTGATTTTTCTCTGAGCTGAACATTAACTTGGCAAGTACACCTTTCAAGGGAACCGTTTTTTGTTTTTTAAGTTTGTAATTCAGTTCTAGGCTTTTCAACTGTCTGAGATGAGCTGAATGGAGGCAGGGGATCCAGAGGGCTCTTCTAAAAGTTTTGGAAGCACCTGCTTATTTTTAGGGATTGGCTAAACTGAGCTGGCCAAGTTCAGAATCTATTATTTGCCAGAAATCTTACCGGGAGGTCTCAGATGATGATTTGAACCATGAGGGTGAGGGGTGATAGAGATGATGAGTTTTTCTTCTTTGTTACCTTTGGTGGTCACACAGGATGAGAGACCTCTAAGGGGTCTGTGTTTTCCCTTTGGAAGACACTAACTGGGGTCACACTTCTTTCTGCTTAGCTCTTCTGCCCCTCTGGGGAAAGTTCTCCATTTGACATCACCACCTTGTTTGCCAACTGGAACTCAAAGCCAGAGTCATGTTGGGTCTTAGAATATTTTTGATATTTGGCAGGTGACTCTTCACCCTAAAAGTCCTGTGAAGGAGGAGAGAGACGACTGAAAAATACCTCCCTTGGCTAGGATGTAGAACCTAATTCAGGCTATTTGTGCCATACAACAGCGGAAAAGCTGACTCATGTCTCATAACTCAACTTCTCCTTAACAATGGGATGATACTGTCCCTCCAATCTTTCTGGGGGGGGGGCAGTGGCAGCTGTGTAAAAAATACCTGAATCTTGTGCTTTAAAAAGCTCCTGGTTATATACAGGCGGGCTGATTTATCATTTTGTTATAACATTGCAGCCAGGCCAGGTTTTGACTTCTGGCAGAATCCCAATTTCTTTCTCCTTGGACTGAATGCTTGAACTATTCAGAACGCCAGTTTGTCCCTCCGTCCAGCTCCACTGTCAGCTCATCAAATAATATTTATTGGCCAGCCCCATGTACAGGGTCCACAACTGGCAGCTTAGACTGCAAACCTTCGAAGCACACACTGATTCTAACTCTGTGTCTAGGACAGCAACTAGAAATTAGCAGTCAAGAGTCAGTCAAGATCTTTGTGGGCTATTTTCTGTTTGGCAAGTAGATGTATCTAGGAGTTTGCCATATACCTTCTAAGTCAAAACCCTATCATGCCAATGTCTCCTCCACAGCCCAGGAATAGCTGCCTACACTTTGTACACAGTGGTGGCTCTCATAACTGTACCTATTTTGGGCAGACACTGAAGGAACAGGCGAGAATTCCTGTAGAGTTACAGCAAAGAGATAAAAAAGGATATTCCCCCAGATTTAGTAACTTAAATTTCTCAAGCAGGAGTAGAAATGTTCTTAATACTGGAATAAAGTGGAGGAAATGGAGAATAAAGTATCTTGTTTAGTTTAGTTAATTTTACTTTTTAGTTTAGTTTAGCCTAATTTAGTCTAGTCTAGTCTGTTCTAGTTTAGTTTAGTTTAGTTTTGTTCAATTTGGTTTTGGGACCATACCCAGAGATATGATTCTCTGCTGAGGAATGACTCTTAGCAATTCTTAAGAGACAAAATGGGGTGCTAGGGATCAACCTGCGTCCATCACATGTAGGTCAAATGCCTTACCTGTTGTATTCTTTCTCCAGACCCTGAAGGATATATTTCTATGAGCTAAGGAAAGAATTTGAGAGATAGCTCTGTTGTGAAGTATATGTTTGGACATCCTTGTCTGTCTGGTCTTTCCTTCTGATGCCCTGCTAATAGCGCTAGGGTTTTCCCAGGGGATCCTAAAATGGTTTATTTACATAAATTTGGAGGAAAATAGGTTGCATGATGTAGTTTCAGAATGGTCACCCTATGCAAGGTCCTGGTTAACAAGTTTGGAAAGCCAAGTATGCATGTGGCAGAAGAGCATATTCTTTAGAAGGTAAAGTCTTCAAGAAGTATTTCCATACTGAATAGAAGAGAAGGTAAAACAAGAACATTCCATTGCTATATGAAATATGTGCTGACATATCAACATTTCCTAATTATTATTACTATGAATGTATGATTCTAAGGCCCTCAAAAAAGATCAAAAATGGTAATAATCTGAGCAATGACATTTTCAGACATAATTCTTGGCAGAAGGAAGTAAGAGCCAACAACCAAGATACACAATACCTCACATTTACTCTCAATCTATTGGCCATACAAAGTAAATTTTCTGGCTAAGCTCAAAGTTAATAGAGCAGGGAAGTACTACTTTGTGTAGTAGGTTCCTCTTCAAGGCACATAGGAGAAGCAAGGACAAAGGGAGGGAGAAAGAGATCGGCTAGAACAATAATGCATCTCACCATAGCCCTGTGCTGTGTCATAACTTGCTTATGCAGCAAGAACAGGTTTCTTTTGAGCATGTTATCTGCTAATATTAAGAATAAAAAGTCTGGGAAATTCTTTTAATGATGGTATATAAGAAATAATATAGCATTTGCTCTTTATTGAGTAAATAGATACCATTTTTATAAGTGCTAGCTTTCTTAGTCATTTTTTAAATTTTATTTATTTGTCTATTGATTGATTGGTTTCTGGGCCACATCCAGTGGTGTTCATGGGTTACTCCTGGCTCTGCACTCAGAAATCACAGCTGGCAGACTGGGGGACCATATGGGATGTCAGGAATCGAACCAGGTCCCTCCCAGTTCAATGCAAGGCAAATGCCCTATTGCTGTGCTATATCTCAGGCCCCAGTTTTCATAGTCTTGATGAACAAAGCTACCACCAAATATCCAAAGCCTCTGTTCTTCTGTTATGTCTAGTCTACCTCTTCCTTTCCCCTATTCTTCTTTCTGCTTGGTAATCTCAAATTTGCAATCAAAGGTCAAGTGTTTATTATTCTATATTGTCTATTTATTTTGTTTTTATACATTTTATTTTATTTTTTATTTGTAAAATAGAATATTTATTTTATACCACAAACAAGTAAGATGACTGAATATTTGTTCTTCTCCCCCAGACTTATTTTACTTAAAATGAAGCCCTTCATTTCCACAAATACTGCAGTGAACCATAAGTGTTTTCTTAGAGTTGCATAGGAACCTTGACTAGTTTTAAGGTGCATTTAGTACTTATACCTTTTTGTACAACCACAACCCTCATCTACCTCTAGATCTTTCTCAGCTTCATCATTCAAAACTTTCCCAGCAAATGCTACTGCATTTCACTGAATAACTGTAACTGATTTTATGTCAGCGTTTTTGCTCTTGTTGTTTTAAAAAAGTGGGGTACATCCATGATGTGAAGCTTTAAAGAACGGTGCCAACGTCACTTAAAAATAGGAAGGTTGATTATGTTTTTCTACATTTTTACCATCAGTCACTAGCATCCCCCAATCTGCTTTCCAGATCTAAGATCATGCTTATTTTAGGGACCTCAAAAGAATGGAATCTTTCAGTATTTCTTCTGTCTCTTATTTATTTTATGGAATCTAGTGGCCTCAAATTTTTATGCACAATATTTTTGTTTTTAGAGCAAATACTATCCATTGCATGGGCGTATCATATTTATTTTGCCTATCATTTGTCAATGGTTATTTCTACCTGTTGGCTATTGTGAATAACAATTCAAAATAGTTGTGCACAAGTACTTCTCACACCATGCTTTTTTTTTTTTGGTTTTCGGTTTTTGGGCCACACCCAGTGATGATGCTCAGGGGTTACTCCTGACTATGGGCTCAGAAATCACTCCTGGTTGGGGGACCATATGGAACACTGGGACAAACACTCTACTGCTGTGTTATCACTCTGGTCCCAATGCTTCCAATTTTTTGCAGTAAATAGCCAGATTAGAATTACCATGACCTCTAGCAATTCTTTATTTTATTTTGAGGCATCCAATAATGTTTTTCTTAAATTGTCTTTCATACTTGGAAGTTTTAGACAAGAATTTCTGTTCTTGATGACTTTCTGTTTTTCTCAGAGTCACCTAATTATGCTTCAGCGTGCATTGTCCCATGTTTGAGAGGATTAGTGAAAAATGCCAGGATTTTTGTTGGCACCATCTTTTCTAAATACCATTTATGATGGGTGGGGGCAAAGTTAGAAGCTATGCCAAATTCTGGGCCACAGGAGATGTACTTTGGCTCCCAGTTTTTGAATGTTGACTGCAGAATGTTTGTCTGCTATTCTTGTTTGTTTGCTGCCAATGTTTTTTCCTGTCTCCTAGTTCTCCTGCTTTATTTTATTTTGTTGAGGGAAGAGAGATTCTTTTTGTCATCTTGCCTTGGAAATCAAAAAATCTTCAGTCTTTCCTTAAAATTATAATTTATCTTCTTATTTAGTCATGGTAAGAAAAAAACGCTGCAGTTATCAGCTAAAGCGGTGCTTTACAATCATTTATGGGTAATCATAACATTTTTCCATAGTTTGTGAAGATAGTAGAAAAGTTCATTTTAATTGTACTATTAAAATTGTTCATTTTAATCTCTCCCTAAAAGCTGTTACAGTTTCCTTTATGTAGCAAAAGAAGGGTTCTTTGGGGCTTGAATACCTTTGCTTACATGAATAATTCAAACAGGCAGTTAATAAAGATGAATAATAGTTCATGTACAACTGAGGATAAAATGATGGGAGATTATTCAAGCTTTCTTAACAAAGCTATGATATCACTTGGCCAGGCTTCTTCGGGAACCCTTGCAATTTGGGAAGACTGATAGTTATTTACACTGATCTCAGGGCTAAACTTGCCTGCTAGGAAATAAAGCATTTCTGAGGGTGTGGATATATATGCAGTGGACACTGGAGGTTTCCACAAGAGAAAGTAGAAGGGTTTTTTTTTTAATAATGGACTTCAGACTAGTGAGAGTCCCTGAGGTGGCTTTTTCAGGCCTGATATGTCTCTGGAACACTACCCAGAAACAATTCTTGCTTCTAGCAGCCAAGGGAGCAAATAACAGAGCACAAAATGTAGCTGAAGATTCAGGCCAGTGCTGAGACTTGGAGGTATGGGTCTGTTGTATTCTTTGTGTCTTGAGGGTAAATTTGCTGGGGTCTCTGGGAACACTCTTATGCCTAAAAGGCAGGAACAGCCTCTTCCTTATTCCTTTGGTCTCCTAGCATGAGTCTTAGAGCTGCTACCAAGTCTTAGAGATGAAGGGTGTCCCAGCAACACCAAGAACACCCAGAGTCAGGCAGCAAAGGCAGATGTTGAGTACTTTTCAGGAGCCCATAGCAAGGAGGTTTCGTTCTAGAAAGGCCATCTTTACCAGCCCTCTGAAATTCTTTTCATTTGGAAAACTTGAGCAGAAAATAAGATCAAAGTTGTTCTTTTTAAACAAAATAACAAAATAAAACAAAGCATTCATGTAAAAAATACTTTTTTTTTCTTTTGGGCCACTCCTGGTGGTGCTCAAGGCTTACTTCTGATGCTGTGCTCAAGGATCGCTCCTGTTAGGCTTCAAGAACCATAAGAATGTTTAAAGTTAATCAAATTAATACCTCTGACCTCTGTCCAGCAGAGGTCTGTCACAGAGAACGAAACACAAGGAGATAGACACTTGGACTATCCAAGTTTTAGGTCACTTGGCAGCCATCAGTGGTCTCACAGGCTGATCATTTTATTCATTATTATTCCCCATTACTCCTCTGGGCTTCCAACAGGTGAGTCATTGTTGACAAAGATTTTAAGGAGTGTTACTGAGCATATCAACATTCCACAGGAACACGAAAATCAGAGATTGGGATATCTTACCTAGCTATCAGAAGACACTCTTGAAATACAGAATAAAGTTCTAACAGTTATCTATTTTATTTTTCTCCAGCTGTCCCTATATCTAAATGACCCTCATTTTATTAGTATATGCTTTTCTTGTGCATCTTTGCAACTGGCCTATATTTGTTATCTATTCTATTATTTCATGCTATATTATTCTTCTTTCCTCAGTGCTATTTTGCAAATACTTTGCATTCTAATACCTAAACTGTCTTACCTACTTGCATATCCCATCCTTGATTGTTTATTTTTGTTATTGTTATTATTTGGATTAATTCTCACATACTGTAATCTAACTAGACTTGGCTGTCCTCATTCTGGAATCTGAGTCTGGGCTGCCTGCAAGACAAGTACTTAAACCCCTATCCTAATTTCTGGACCAAAATGTACTTTCTTTTAAAAAAAATTCTTTGGAAATGGGGTGTGTTTGGGCCACACCTTAAAGAAATAGTTGGAGTTACTTCTTTTTTTTTTTTTTCGGTTTTTGGTTCACACCCGGTAGAGCTCAGGGGTTACTCCTGGCTCACACCTGGCAGTGCTCAGGGGTTACTCCAGGCTCCATGCTCTGAAATTGCTCCTGGCAGGCACGGGGGACCATATGCATATGGGGCACCGGGATTCGAACCGATGACCTTTTTGCATGAAAGGCAAACACCTTACCTCCATGCTATCTCCCGGGGCCCGGAGTTACTTCTTATTAAATTGTCTGAGATTACTTTTAACAGGTCCCAGGGAACTATACACTACTAGGGATTGCATTTGTAGCTTCCACATGCAGACAATTGACTCCAGCTCTTTGAGCAGTCTCCCAGCATCAGGAGTAGACTACTCACAATTTATAAGTCACTTGAAACACAGGTTGATGTTTTTTGGTGGAGGGGGGGTAGGGTTGGGATTGGGTCACACCCATGCTGCTCAAAGTTAACTCCTGTCACTCCTGGCTCTACACTCAAAGATCACTCCTAGTGGCCCAGGGGACCATATAAGGTGCCAATGGGTTGGCCAAATATATTTGCAAGGCAAATTACTATTGATCCATTCTCTCCTCTGCATGGGTTTTTAGATCAATTATTCATTTTTTTCTCTTTCAGTTTTAGGTCAAATATGAGACTCTAGTTCTTGTTCTTCATTTCCTTTGGAAGAATTTTACTGTACTTTTGTTTTTTTCTCACCTTTTCTCCTGTAGCAAGCAAGACTGTCTCTTAGAAATGAGGGATTTTTTTATGCTTATTTGTATGGGCCATCTTCAGTGCTCAGGACTTTCTCCTGGTTCTGCTCATAGGCTCAGAATCACTCCTGGTGAGCTCATAGATTTATAGGGAATGCTAGTGATTGAACCTAGGTCAGTCAAGTGAAAGTTAACTTCCTTATTCACTATACTATTGCTCCAGCCAGAGATTTTTGGAGGAATAATAAGGATTTTTGGAGGAATAATAAGACTAAAAAGAAATTGACCTAGCCCTGAATAGCCCAAAGGCATAAGGACCACATCCCTTTCAGTTTCAAATGAACCATAACCCAGGAAAGAAGAAGAATGATAAGAATATTAAAGGAGCATCAAAATTTCCTGTGACAACATTCAGATTAATTTTTATGTATGATGAGAACTCTAGACCAAAGCAGTTTGGAAGAAACCTTTCTATGAAATCAACTTTATTTTTTAAATTAATGTCTATTTAAGCATCATGGTTACAAACACGTTTGTAGTTGGGTTTCACCCAACTATACCCCGCTTCACCAGTGTAATCTTCCCACCACCAGTGTCCCTCATTTCCTTCCTCTCCCAACTTTCTAAAGGCACAGGGAACCCACATCTCAACCTGAGATTTGTACTCTTAGCTTTTCTAGAGAAACACATTTTCTCTTGCACATGTATCACATTTTTTCTCTTTCCCTCATAATTAAATATATTTAGATATTCATATGAAGGTTTGAGGCCACACCAGGAGATGTTCAGGGGTTACACCTGGCTCTGCACTCAGAAATTACTCCTGGTAGTGCAGCACTAGATGGGATGCCAGAGACTGAACTCTGATCAACCACTTGCAAGGCAAGAGCCCTTATGTATATTTCTTTAAATGATCAGCATTCCTAAAGTTTTCTTTTTTTTAAAACAACCTTTATTGGTTGACTGGTTTTAGGGCCACTCCAAGGACGCTCAGGGGTTACTCCTGACTTCTGCACTCAGAAATTACCCCTTGCAGGCTGGGGTATGGGATGCTGGGAATTGAACCAGGTCTCTCCCAGGTATGCTCATACAAGGCAAACACCCCACCACTGTGCTATCTCTCTAGCCCTTAAATTTTCTTTAAATGAAACTTTATTACTATTCTCTTTCTGAAATTCTTTTCTGAGAGGGCAGAAAGTCTAAGTAAAGGTTAAAATAAAATTTTCCTTTTCCTGCAAAGAGCAGTTGCCCTCAAACTGACACAGTAGGAGCTGAAGGTTGGGTATCAGATAAACTAGTTAATTTAAAATTAATTTAATCTAGTCACTTAAATCTCACCTTTCCAGACAGTGACAAGTTTCAGAGCACAGGATTCTCTCTCTCTCTCTCTCTCTCTCTCTCTCTCTCTCTCTCTCTCACACACACACACACACACACACACACAGCTGGGACAACAGGGAACAGCTGGAATAGAGCCCTAGAGAGATTCAGCCATGGACATGTAGTGGTGCGGCACACCACAGCAAGGAGACACAGATGACAGGGTTCCTCTCAGTCAGATTCCAGATCAGGAACATGTAGTTTAAAGACAAGAAAGGCATAGGGACAAGACTAGGGCTTGGTAATCTAGTTGAGAGGGAGAAAGACAGGGAGAAAGAAAGAGAGATAGAGACAGAGAGACAGAGAGAGGAGAGAGAAGTGAGAGAGAGAGATAGAAGATGTGAGGTCATACACAAGGAACCCAGACCCAATTATTTGATCTGTATATAAACTATAAGTTCTTAAGCACAGAAGTTTTGTAAACAAATCTTTCATAAAATTCTCGTTTAGAACTAACACAAACCTGAGTCTACACCCCCTAAGAATATGTGTGATGGGAATCGCTTCCCTGTGCCATGCAGACCAAGTAGACTTAAGAAGCTGCTTTAGGAGTTGCTTCTTAAGGATGGTGGGACAGTAGCATCCATGCTGCCAAGGTACCTGTAGCTGACTTTACTAGCCCTAACTCATATTGGGTACTTCCCTGGGTAGCCATGGTAGGTAGATCAGAGAGGAAAAATCATTCTTCTTGAATACTCCCCTCATTCTCACTTCACCTAAGTCACCAGTAGTCAGGCGGCTTGCAACATAATTTGTGAGTCATCAGGAGAAGCCTACATCTACTGGTAGGGGTCACCTTCCCCACATGCAGCTCTTTCCTGTTATGTTTGTTATTGTTTGACTGTTATTGTGAGGGTCACATAGTTTGACTGTGTATTTGGTGGTGGTACTTGCCATATTTGTACTCTTTTAGCAGCAGTGATCACACACACACACACACACACACACATGACTGTAGTATGGCAAGGAATTGCTTGGGATGCCAAGGAACGAAGACCAAAATAGTAATAGGCACAAATAACCAACCTGCTACGATTGTGTTCAGCACATGTGGCACAAGCATCAGGGATCAAATTTGTTGCTTCATGTATGCATTGCATGTGCTTTGAACACTATTTCATCCCCCAATCCTTGATGACAAAAGCCATTGCTCACTCCTTTTACTCTTTTCTCTCTCTAGTTTCTTTCTTTCTATATGCGCATGTACACATACAAATGCATAGATATACATACATATTATGATGATCCTTTTCTTGCAAGTACCTATCACCTTTATCAACCAACTATGAACACTGGTCCACTGTTTTTTTCTCCTTCACACCCATCACATGAAAAAAAAAAAGACATTTGAAAGTTTTCTAAGACATTAAGACTCTTCCCTTTCAAAATAACTTTTTTTTTTTGGTGGGAGTTACAGCCAGTGGTGCTCAGGGATTACACCTGGCTCTATGCTCAGAAGTAGCTCCTGGTAGGCATGGGGGACCATCTGGGATGCTGAGATTTGAACCACATTCTTCCTGAATTGACTGTGTGCAAGGCAAATGCTTTACCGCTGTGCGCTCTCTCCGGCACCCAAGATAACTTTTACTCACACATTTTATTCCACAGTCAAGCATGATTTTAATTAATTAATAATCACAAATGCTAATGATTACATCTGAGCATTAAGTTAGCCAGAAATTCCATTAACTAGTTTTTCTAGGCTAATCATAGACAAAACTATGGTAGAAATCATTAGTAGCAACAAGGCAATTGCAGTTATTTGTCTTAGGTAACTAAGGCTGGAAGCAGGCATGGTGCAGGAAGGCCAGAAAGTAAAAATTGTTTTCTTCATGAGCTACTTGTTTTAATGCTCTTCTGGGACCAACAAGCATATCAGCTAGCAATGCTGGATGATATTCTTTCTAACCATGATTTGTGACAGAGAATCAGACAAATCCTGATGGTGAAAAGTTGTTTTCTCATCAAACTTGAGTTTTGCAGACTTAACTGGCTTGAACTTGTATATTGGGGTGTCTCTCAACCTCTTGCATCCTCAGTTCCCTTGTATACAAAATCAATATTATAAAATAAGTACAGTGAGATTGTAAAGTGCTTGGAAGAGAGCCCAGAATAGTGCTCATTAAGTGGAATTTGCAATTATTATTATTTTCCCCAACTTTAGAGATAGTATAAAAACAAAGCAAATTTTATAGTAAGAATGTGAGTATATTGTTAATAATTTATATTTTAAGACTATAACATAAAATATTTAATTATGGAATGAAAAAGTCTCTGATGAAATACTCCCTAATCAAGGAATATCAATGAAAACAGGATATTCATGGTTAATAATTGCAAATTTGGGTAAAGAATAAGGACTCTTTAAACTTACCTCTCCTGCATCTGCTAGAATTTTTTTAAAGCAATTAAAAACAAATTAAAGTTAAAATTCCTTATCTAAAACAAAGAACGTTAAACAATTTTTTTCTGAATCACTCCCTTATGAAGCTATTATGTTATTACTCTCATTGATCCTTTAAAATTGATAATGGATTCCAAGTGTTTTCCTATCCATAGCTATTGTTGTGGGCTTTGGGGAGCTGAGATCCCTAGTGAATTATCCTTTTTAAAAAGCTATTTAGAGAAAGTTGTGGGTTTTAAATGATTCGCTACTTTTTAGGGAGAAAAAAATATCCCAAAACTGGATATTAGAAAAATTTTTAGAAAAAGTTTGTTTCATAGTTTAAAAATATATAGTTATAGAGTGGGGCGAGAGAGTTAGTACAGAGAGTAGGGGGCTTGCCTTACACACAACTGACCTGAAGTCAACCCTCTGTGTATTTTCCCAGTCTCCCAAGTACCACTAAAAGTCAAGAATAAGTCTTGAGTACAGTGAGGTGTGGTCCACAACAACTCCCCCGCAAGACAGATAAAGCACAAAAGAGACAGCTCAAAGGGTTACTGTGCATGGTTTGCATGTATGAGGATTAGGTTTGATCCCCAGCATCTCATGGTCCCCAGAACACGACAGGGAGAGATTCCCCTAAGTGCAGAGCTGGAATAGTTCCTGAGCACCAATAGATGTGATCCATTCCATTCCCCCAGCAAAACACAATACCCTGGTAACAATTCTCACTTCAAAAATAAATAACAGTATTTTCTTCAAAAGTGAAGGAACTCCTTAGAATAACAGTCTCTCCAGAACGCTGAAGTACCTGTTTACACATCATTAACAACTTCCTTGAGAACTCTGGAAAGAAGGCTGGTTAAGAGAGGAGAGACACTCAAAGCTGGACTGGTGGACTAAGAGTTTGACAAACAGCCAATTAAGGATCAAAGAGCAGGCTTATCTTGGAATTATCATTTAGCAAATGGGTAATGATTCAAGCCACCCAAATGGAACACGTACACATCCGTATGGCCACTGACTCAGTGTTGAGAAAGCTGAGTCCTGTACAGAGAGTCCAAGTTTATTAGCATTTCTGACAGACTATGGTTAATTAGCCCCTCTGGATGAAGAGATTTTTGCTCCAGACACCAAAAAATGGAACACCCAAGGACAGCTGCTTGCAAACTTTCATTGTCTGGAGAGATGTCTTGGCTTCTTGGCTTTAAGGTTTCTTCAATCCTGAGAGGGCAGACATCTTTCTTCACTTAACAGATAACAGTTTAGGTGGTCTGGGTTCCAGCTAACTTTAGATTTGGAAACAAAACATTTTGTTAAATGTTGTATTACATTAATTTTCAGTCATGTTATAGAGCAAAGCTAACAATTTTTAGACAAAACCATGGTACTTTCCTATCCAAATGAATTAATCCTTCAATGTTCATTTGCTCCAGGGATATTTGGACTTCCTTTGTGGAATCACCTGGGGCTGATTTGTGAAGCACATAAAATATGTGTAGCCAAAATGATTATATGCAAATTACTCACCAGATTTCATTTGGGCTTTTGCAAAAATCAAATCCATCTCATCCTCAGAGATAGTCTAAACAAGAAATTTAAAAACTGTTTTTGAAGGATGATTTTAATAGTAAAATGAGTACAGAATGACTCTTACGGTGATTACATGGAAGAAGACCACAGTCATTTGGAAATTCAAGGTCTAATGTATTAATTTTAAAAGCCAGACATTAAAGATGGTCCATGACATTGCTACACTGGTGATTAAATGTGGGATGAAATAATAGACTGGGTCTCTGATGACTTCCCTTGGACAGGAGTTTCACACATTGGTGAGATTTGGACCCTGAGCATAGCAGGCAATAATAGCTTCCTGGCCCAGTCCCTATAGAGAAAAATCTCCACAGTTAAATGCAGCCACAGCTTGTTACTGTGCTTCAGAATTTCAACATACAACTCTTTTAGATTGCAAAATTTAATATACCATTTCTCAATTTAACTTTTCTATGAAACTAATGACTTCTTATTGCATCTTAAAGTTGGTGTGATAACATTTCTTCTTGGCTAAACATTTTAAATTCAAACTCACATTGAATTTTAACCATGGTGTGGACTGTTTTAGTACAACATGCATTGTTACTTTATGTAGTTTGAACCCTAAATGGTTTAAAGAAAAGTTGGGTGATACCCTCCTTTGCATTTATATTTATATCAATACTTAGCAACTGAGAAATTTTACTTGAATTATAATAAACCCAACAATTAGGAGCCAGATGGCTCTTCATTCATATAAGAATAATTAAGTGATAAAAAGTAAAATATCAACATTGAAATTATTGAATGAAGTGAATGAGAAGAATAAGTTTTTTGCTTGCATTTGGACTAGTAAAGCAAATCCTTCTTGTATTTCAGCACTGGTGTTTCTTTTGCTCAATTCATTGACTGACCTGAGTGGGGAGAAATGGGGTGAAGCTGCAGAAGCTGTCTTGCCAGCTTCAACCAGGCATGTGCAGCTGCTGGCCTGGGCACAAGCCTGAGCCCTGTAGTTCTGCACAGCTGTTTGGGCAAGGGCCAGCCCAAGGCACGTCAGTAAGGCAGAGGCAGGTGGCCAGTTGGGTGGCCAATACTTTCTGGCATGGGCTGAAAGAACACCTGCTTTCACTCTGTGGACCTACCACAGAAGGTCAAGGACATACTTGCTGCCAGCCACCAGATTGCCTGTGTTTCCAAAATCCCATTTTAATTCAGACAAAATAGAGGGAAACCCACCTCTCTTTCTCAAGACTCCCCTGCAGCCAACATGGGAACCATTCACCTTCAGTATGCTGAAGTGGGTCAGGGAGGCCAACTGGCATGTCTGGAGATGATGTGGGGGAATGTGTGGTTGGGACAGCATATTTTTGGGAAGGTGCAAGGTTTTCTCTCCTATTTGGCTGCTGTTGTTGCAGGTATCATCTATAGATACCACCTACTTTCCACTACTTTCCAATGTCTTTGAACTTTTTCTTTTCTATCCATGATCTCTAACAAAAGGCTTAGAAATCACTCTGAACCCCCACTAGTAATTTTTTAGATGATAAAAGTTATCTAGGCAATATTACCATCAACCCCCAAATCTCACCTTTACCTTGATCCCTGAGCTCCATCCTAAATCAGCTTCTCTCCAAGTTCTCTAGCTCATATCCAGTGCAAGGTGCTTCCTTTCATGTGCCCAAGTTGTATTGCTTTCCTCATTCTTTGTGAATTATATTTGGATGTAACAGATCAACTGAGGATGAATAGTATTGTCCTCAAGCTTTTGTTGTGAAGCATTCAATGTGAGAATTTTTGCCAAGTGCCTAACACAGGAATTGGGTACAACAGATAGATACTCAGCAAATGCAGGTTATGTGATAAATGCTTACTGCTAATGCTTCTTTCCAAACTTCAAGATCACACCAAATCTGTATTAGCCCTGAACTGGAACTTCCTGTTGTCAACTCTGCACAGAATCTCAGGAACTTTGTCTCACTATGATTGTTCTGTGAATAGGAATTTCAAAGAATGAGCACAGGGCCCGGAGAGATAGCACAGCGGCGTTTGCCTTGCAAGCAGCCGATCCAGGACCAAAGGTGGTTGGTTCGAATCCCGGTGTCCCATATGGTCCCCCGTGCCTGCCAGGAGCTATTTCTGAGCAGACAGCCAGGAGTAACCCCTGAGCACTGCCGGGTGTGGCCCAAAACCAAAAAAAAAAAGAATGAGCACAGATCTGTGAACTTGCGGGGTAGCTTGCTATCAATAGCTTGCTATCAATAATGGCTCTTTCTGAGATCTTAGATCAGATTCCCCTAAGGACTAACATAGATCTTGAGGTATTGAAAGCACCCACCATAGAGCTTTTGACTTGAGAAAGATACTATGAGTTCTGAGATGCCTAGAGTTCATGGGATATTTTTGTCTATTCTTATGTAAAATCTCTTTTTAAAGGTCAGAAATCCAAGCCAAGATTCAAGAAGAGACTTCATGATTAAAATTTCAAGCCATAAAGTTTATGTCAGATGAATAGGAGGTGTCAGAAATGATGCTCTGTGCCTTCAGGTGAATAGGAATAGTGAAGCTTTACAATTTCTGGAGTTGGAACTTTGGAAGGTTATTAGGTCTTTGAAGGCCACACAATGTTATTTCAGTAAAGGTAGAATATTGCTATAGAAATAAACTTTTGTTGTCTATGCAGCTCAAGAAGCTTCAAGAGCTGAAGGGAATGATTTAAAAAAAATTTTTAAACAAATTTATTAGATGAGCCAACCCATTTTTTTGTTTGTTTGTTTTTTGTTTTTGGGCCACACCTGGTGGCGCTCAGGGTTGATCTGCTCAGAAATAGCTCCTGGTAGGCACGGGAGACCATATGGGACACAGGGATTCCAACCAACCACCTTAGGTCCTGGGTCAGCTGCTTGCAAGGCAAATACCTCTGTACTATCTCTCCAGTCCCTGTAGGGAATTATTGACTAAATATCAGAGTGGACAGAACTCAGTTCTTCTACAAATTGGGACCAAAAGCTATTTGGAGACATTTGCAAGTTTATTCCACACATTCCAAAGGCATAAGTGAGACAGAATAGCGTATTTGCTACTTTATTAATTTTGTGTCTGATGCTCAGTCTTTTCAGTGATCACTTTAGTAAAATTTTTTAGTCCTTCTGGGATGACTTTTACCCTTTTGAATTAAACATTTCTTTTTTCTTAAAAAAGTAATTCATTTTATTCTAGTCATATAAATTCACATTTAAACAAAAACAACTAATTTCAAAACCCAACTTCCTTAACTTACTAACAAAAAAGACACCTGCTGTCGCACAAAAATTTAAGCAAGAGGCTAGTGATCTCTGGAGAGTGGCAGGTTTTCCACGGAGAGCAGACTGTACTGGGTCAGTCCTATAAGAATTTCAAAGGGAACTTTCGAAGGGAGGGGAAATGTTAACCAATAAGAAACTTGGAAACAGTTGTACCTTAAACAATGGATAGAAATGTGTGGAAACAAATCTAGTGTTAACTTCTGGCTCTGTGCTCAAGGATTACTCCTGGCAGCCCTCAGAGGATTATATGGACACCACTGATTCAGCCTGGGTCAACTGTGTGCAATGTAGGTGCCCTGCCCACTGTAGTATCTCTCCAGCCCTTAGGAAAAGTCCGTTTCTTGATTTTTTTTTTGATCCAGTTCTAGCAAAACTACTTTTGCAATATGTCATCAAACCTATCTAATCTCACTAGTTTCTTCCCCTGTATAAGTAAGTATCAATGGAATACTACATAACTGTTAGAAAAAATAAAGTCATGAAATTTGCTTATACATGGATAGATATGGAGAGTATTATGTTGAGTGAAATGAATCACAGGGAGAGAGATAGCATAGATTTATTAGATTAATTGTGGATATAAGAAAAGATATCATGATAATAATATCCAAGACATTAGAGACCTGGGGCAAGACGACTAGTTCCTGGTAGAAAGCTTGTCACAAAGATGGGGTTAGTGCAGTTGCTGTTCTTATGTAAAGTGATATGCATGATACCCCTTAAGTAGCAATATTGCACCTAAAAGAAAAAAGGAAGAGAAAGAGAGAGAGCAGAAAAACATCTGCCATAGAGAAGGTCAAAGGAGAGTGTAGATGGGGAGAATGAGAGTGAAACTGGGAAAGTGGTTGAAGGAAATGTGTACTGGTGAAGAGATGGGTGTTGGATATTATTCGACTGAAACTCAATCCTGAACAACTTTATAGTTGTGCATTTTGTGGTAATTTAAAATTTATTTTAAAATGACTAAATATATACATACATACATATCTAAATAGATATATAAATATATGGGCTGGGAAAGTATGTGGATCTAAGCACAATTTTGTCTGGTCATTCTCTACATCTTATGTCCTTGGTGAAACTTTCATTTTGAAAGCACCCAGGAAACTAAGCATGCAGGGCAGATACTCCTATACCAACAAAGTTTAAAAAACTGTCAAGTTACTTGTGCACTATATCCCCCAACTCTGCAGTCTCAGCTGCTAGTTCAGCCTGAGAAGAAAAGTCTAAAGGTGGTCTAAAGGTGGTAAAATATGTCCTCATTGCTTTTTATGCTTCCTCTTAGTACTGAAAAAAAAAAACCCTCCAACTAGATATCTTTGGTTCAGTCCCTTTTGGCAGCAAAATATCTAGCATTCTTTTCTATGCTAAAGACTTTAGAGGCCAGGGAGATAATGGGTCGGACTTTGTGAGTAGCCAAATCTAGTTTCACCTCCCATACCTTATATATTCCCTGGAGTCTGCTAGGAGTTTTTCTTGAGCATAGAACCAAGAGTAAACCTTGAGCTCCTCCAACTGTGACCCAGAAATCAATAAAGAAAAAGCTAAAAAAAGAATTTATATGGAATGATATCAAAAGAAAGAACAAAAGAATTATGAACCAAAAATGATTAAAATGGAGTTAGAGCAATAGTACGTGGATAGGGTGTTTGCTTTGCAAATGGCTGGGTTCAATATCTGACATCTAATATAGTCCTCCAAGTCCACCAGGACTGATCCCTGAGTGCAGAACCAGGAGTAAGTCCTAAATCACTGCTAGGTGTGCACCTCACCCCCCACATAAGACAAAACAAAACCAAAAATAGCTGACATGGCAGTGGCTAATTCAAACTTGCTAGCCTTAGCAGGCTGCTGGCAGGAAAAGCCCATCAAAAATTTCTGAAGCTGGGGCTGGAATGGTGGTGCAAGTGGTAAGGCATCTGCCTTGCGAGCTCTAGCCTAGGATGGATGGTGGTTCAATCCCCTGGGTTCCCATTTGGTCCCCCAAGCCAGGAGCGATTTCTGAGCGCATAGCCAGGAGTAGCCCCTGAGCGTCACTGGGTGTGGCCGAAAAACAACAACAACAAAAAAATTCTGAAGCTTAGATAGTATCCAAAATTTAGGTACTAATGAATGACTCACAAGCAAGTTGTAACCCCCATGGTTAGGCAATGGAAGGCAACATGAATGCATCAAATTGTCTCAAACCCAGTAGAATTATACCTGGAAAAATTTTAATAATATAGATGGTGTATTCAAAAGGTTAGAGTCCTCTTAGTGCAAGTTAAATACCAATATTTCAGTAATAGACAGCTTCACTCCAAATCATTCTTACAAGCTGAATTTTTATTGTCACTAAAGTATCTATGTTTAAAAAACAATCTGTGCCTGGTGTGGTATTTCACTCCATCAAGTGTTACAATGACATTTTCATTACAAGCAGAAGAATGAATGTAGGACAGGTGTTAGGAAACATGGCAATAAATTAGGATATAATTTACAAAAGCAAAAAAAGTAACAGTGTATCACATTAATACTGAGTATAAAATAATAAGCAACAACTAATTACAATAATACAAAGTTAAATTCATTCAGTATTATTAAGGATATCTATGTGACATTCACTCAAATTAAAATAAAATCCTAACGAAATGGAGTGTTTCGGGAGTCCTATGCAACATAAGGGATTTAATGAGTTGGATTTAATCACATTTATTTTTCATCTTTTTTGGGTAATCTTCACACCAATGGCAGATACTGCTATTAGTCATGAGGCACCAGTTTCCTCTTGGGTTCTGTAAGTAGTCTGCATAACTCACTCATTTTTGAGGGCCTGACTCTCTGGAAATCTATTATTGTTTGGGATAGAACATTCTGTAGCCAGGAGGCTGGTTGCAGAGTAGCTGCAGCATGGTGATGTGCAGTAAAATAGGATAGTCCCACTCTCAGGTTTAAATTCAGGGCCTATCGGAATATATTTAGTCCTGTTACATTCTGGGCTTGGTTCCTTTCAGAAAGGCCACCTGATGATAACCCTGAGAGCTGTTTCTGGATCTAAGCACCAGTTTTATACCCTGGAGGGAAGATTGACTGCCCCCTTTCTACTAGCACCAGTTGAAGGAACTGCACTATGCCCAGTGGGAGAGCCAGCTTTTTTGATATTAGTTTTCAGACAAGGTTAAACAAAGAAAGGAAGGACAAAAAGCATTTATATGTCATGTAAAAAAGTTTTGAACTGAAAACATGAGTTGGCATTTATTTTGGAAGAAATGCAGATCCGGGTAGCAAAACTTATGCCTAAAATGCCACAAAAATCATTCACTTTTTGTTTGTTTCACCAGGGCACTTTAGCACCAAGATTACTGCTCTTTGCAAAGGACCAAGGGAATTCAGTGCAGAGTCTGTTCAGACACCCTTCCCTGGAGAATTGAGAGGGCACTTGGGTTGGCTTTCCAAGGACTGTGGAGACAGTGGCCCTGGCAAAAATTTCTAGGCCTCATCAATAGCTCTCTCTGGAAAGCTGAAGGATGTGAGCTGAGGTGTTGAGAGAGAGCAAATGATGTGCCATGGATGTCTGGGACTGTGTGTACAAAACCACATCCTGTGCTGACCATCCACCACAAACTGGAAGTTTAGGTTGGTTTTGGAAGTCTTCAAATTCCTCTTCCTTGCTGAAAATACCTAGTGCTGCTACACATGGGATATACCTGACATGTGGTTTTAGAACTCTTAGGTGGATTTGGGTCAGACATGCGTTTTAGTTGCAGCAAGTACCTTTACCAAGTTGGCCATTTGGTTTGAGTTTAGGTGCTGTTGGTATAAGGCATACAGAAGTGTAAGGAGAACCTTGCAGGAGTGTTGGACACAGCACATTCATCAAGAACCTACTGCTAGCTAGCAACACTATTCAAGTATGAAGTGTCGATAGAACAAGCATCATCTTTTCTATCTCTTTTTTTCTCTAACCCTTGCTTTCAAATCTCTTGATGAGCCTGATGTGAAACTTATGTATGAAGCAGAAGTAGAAGTGAGTCCATTTAATTTAGAAGGGTTGGTCTCCTGAATTTGACTTGCCTCAGAAACTGGGTTTCACATTTATCTGTCATTCAGAGTACCCATTTAAAAATACAAAATATTTGGTGAAATAACTATTACAAACTTGCTTGATGACCTCTAGTCTTCAAGAGTTTCTTTTCTTTGGTTGTTATCCATTGTCTACTTTAAAACTCATAGAAATAGCATAGGTTTGTGCCCATGCACTCAACAACCCACACACTCAAAAGGGCACACACACATTTATTTTCAATATAAATAAATGTCCTTCTTCCATATCAAAGAAGGGACATCTGGAACCCATTATAATTGTCAGCCTCCAGGTCTGCCTGATTGCTACTAAGCCAGTCTCTCTCTTGCGTGGTATCATCTCAGTAAGTGCAACAGGACACATGTGTCATAGTCTAACAGAACAGAAGCCCTTCTAAGGCTGGAGAGGATGTAAACACAAGTGATTTGGGTAACTCAAGTAAGAACCGAGGCATCCTGTGTGAAGGCAGTAAGGGGCTGGTACTTCCATCTCTACCATACCCCACGTCTGGCTTCGACACGAAATGAAATGATTTTCTTTTAAAGTTTTAATGGAAATCTCAGCTTCACTTGCACAATGGCAAGTTGGCAACTGTCTTTTAGCACTGATTTTTATAGATTTGTACAGCTATAGTAACTGATGCACTGCTTTAATCTAAGTCTTTAATTGTTGTCTGGTTTAATAAAGTTTATATATGGCTCACAGCAGTGTTCAGAACTAGGGGTAGGGGTTTCTAAGTTAATTAAGTGGAATGAAGAAAAACAATGCAAACTCTCTTCACTTTTGATTTATAATTGCTCCTTAAATTATAGTTCAAAGCCTGTTTGAGAATTTCAATTGTGGGTATTGTTGCAGTGAGATAAAATATAGTAAATATTTTTAAGCTCTGAATTAAGATTTCTGAATCTTCTTTACTTCCATAGTTAACCAAGTCATAACAGATACATTTTAAACAGTTTTAAATACAAATGGATTCAGTGTCATTGCTAAGTCCATAATAAAAATTATCTTAATGGTCCAAGGAGGTAAACAGGCTATTGGATTTACTCGAAAGAAAACAAACATTCCACAGTAAGCAAGTCTCCCTGTGTTGTTTGGATCTCTCCAATCTGGCATTCCCTCCTAGTACCGTGTCCAGCACTTTGGATCAATAAATCCCACTTCACAGAAGTTAAAATAATATTGAAATCCTGTCAGCTAGGGCTGACCAGTGGTTACGTTTTCCACAGGGTAATGCATCTGCAAGGACATTAATCCTCTTTCTCTGGGTGGCTCTCTTTGATGGACACGTTTCCACGATGAAATGACAAGGCTCTCTCTGGCTTTCCATGGGTCAGTGTCCTTGGCAGGTCTTACAACACATCTGTCTGAAGTACGCTCGACTGCAGAACTTGAACTTCAGCACCAGTGGGCAATAAGCCACTTTGTTCACATCTTTGCACTCTAACGAACAGGGACAGAAAATGGAAAACAATTAAGGCACGTAGACAAGTACCTAAATAAGCTCATGAGTCTGGCTGTGTGTTCAGCAAGAAACTTCTCCCCTGCCTCAGCCACACACACACCTCTTATATCAAACTTCCTTGGCTTGTACATTCGGGGTGGGGGTGTGTGTGTGCGGATTGTTTTTATTTTTAAGCATATCCTGTCTGGTACAGCCTACCAGAAACATTCTTTTGATATATTTTAGTACACATTTTTAAAAGAATGATTGCAAGGTTTTTTTCTTCCAGACTTTTATAACTACGGTGCATGCCCACTGTGTCTTGAAAGAATTACCATTTGTTGGGATAAGTGATCACTTTAGACAGCTTGGAAACATGAGTCATTTTTCTTACAGCGCTTTTATTGCTTCTTTCTCAAGGGTTATTTTATTCAGCGGTGCAAGGTTATCCAAAATCAAACATGAGTTGCATTGTTTGATACCAAAGTACACACGTCTCCAGAGAATCTCTGCATCTGTGAGGCATAGGGATGGGCCTGGGTGAATGAAAAGGATTGCTGACTGTGGCCTAGATTCAGCATCTGCACTAGACAAAGAGGAAAACTTTGAGGGGTTGGCCTCAAATGGCAGCAGTCTGTGGGTTATGGAAACATGTAGAAATGTCTTTTTTTAATTTGGAAGTGAGACATGGCCTTCTTTTTTCCTATGTGTATTTTCTCCTCAGTGCTAGAATTGCCACAGTTGAAGCCTGCAGTTTGTGCAGCCAGAAGGTGAATAAGTGATTCTTTCTCCATTTCTCCTTGGAGGTTGGTTACAGAAGATGGTACTGAGGGACAGGTGGAGAGACAGGGAAGTGAGTTTTTGATTCTCAGCTGCCCACACCACCCCAATCTGAACTCTCTACTGCTAATAATGACATTCTCTGGTTCGTTCCTCTTCTTTTTTCAGAGAAATTGAAAATACTTTGTAAACTTAGTAATTAAATTTCCACATGCCTCTCAAAATTAAAGACCCCCCCTCCCCAATTTTTCCAGGTGGCTACACTGAAGCATCTCGGGTAAAATGTTTAAGATAACTTAATACTTGATAAACTCCATGTTAAAAAAAAGGTGATTTTTGTTTGTTTGTTTGTTTGTTATTTCCCCGCACACACACCCAATGATGCTCAGGGCTTACTCCTGGCTCTGTGTTCAGTGATCTCTTCTGGGGATACTTAGAGGACTATATGTGATGAAGGGTGTTGAATCTGGGCTAGTCACATGCAAAGCAAATACCCTAGATGCTGTATTATCTCTTTAATGCCAGGATCAGTTTTGTTGCTGTTTAGTTCATTTTTTTTTCTGGCCTCAGAAATTTACTAAATTTCCAAGAGCTCACGGACATGGTACTGGTGCCCTATGATAAATTTGGAAAATTAAATGCAAATAAGTAGGTAAATTTCCATTTCTTATAACTGAAAAATAAGGCACCAATTTAAGAGGGATAGAGAACATGCCTCACATATTTGAGGTCTGGGTTCAATTCCTTCTTTCCTCTGCCCTCACCTCCCACAGGTAAACTTTGGTGAAATAGTAAAAAAAAAAGTAAAATTAGAAGCTAGTCTGACTGGGTTTAGTCTAAGGTTACCACTCCTGCATTTCAGAGCCGAATACATTGCAGTCAGACATTTGTCTTCTCTTCCGAGTCTGTGGCATAGTAGGAATCTGCCATCCTCATTTTTGACATATATGTCCTATATCAGCCAATGCATTTAGAGGGCACCCGATAATATAGATTATTATTACTAGTGTCACTATTCCTTATTACTATTCATCACCCTGTAACAGTGAATTGCACCCTGCATGTTTCAATAAGGACACAGGAAGACTTGTACTGATCAAATGCCATTTGTAGCCCTAAGTCAGTTTGAAGATAAAACATATGCTATTTCTAGGAGCATAATTTTATTGAGAGGTTTATGACTCCATTCTTAGAAAAGTTGCTGAACCAAGGACATTCTGAGAGAAGTAAAATGCAAGCATTTGCATTTATTTCTTTTTTGATTTAGACTTGGGAATGGATTAAATGCTGGCTAATATTCTTTGCTCCTCTCTCCATCTGCCCATTCAAACAATTAGATCTAGAAAAGAGAGGTCTCTGCAGGGCCTGGAGATGAAAAGGTTCTTCTTGAATGCACAGGCCCCAAAATCTGTTTTCACATGGTACTGTCGCTGGGGGACAGGAGTCAGGGGCCTCAATTTCCAAAAATATTTGTCAAGTTTCCAACCAGCTCCATTCAGACAGACTCAATGTCAGGCAAATATTGTTTTATTTTCTGGGAACAGGACCAATGACAGCGAGGAAGGAAGGGATGCTCCTGAGTCATTTGGACATTGGGTACCAGCAGCACAACTGTGGGACAGTCAGATGCTATAAAGGTAGAGAGTGTGGTGCAAGCTCTGCCATGTCCCTTCATCCCTAACCCATACTTCTCCTCTATGAAATGCAGACATGGTGAGAACTGCTTACAGGAGTCAGACAAATGAGAGGTCCTGGCACAGTTGTCAGATCAAGTGCCTATGTTCTGGTAACTATACACAGTGTTGGAGACAGAACTGGGGTTAGTTTCAAGCCAGACAAGTGCTTTCCCTTTCTGTATTGTCTCTCTGCCTTCATTAAAATCCTCCCTTTAAAAAACCATTTCCCCTTATAATGTGGCAGAGCAGACATTATGCCAATGGTGGTTCCAAAGTACTTAGTACTAGAAAAAATAGTTCCTTGGTACTAGAATAGAACATCAACAGGAAAAAAAATCTGCATTTTAATGTTGAAAATGCTGTGTGGTTTTGGAGTTTCATTATGTAGAAAACTTAATGTAAACTTAATAATATTAGTACTAGTTCAATATTATATTAGTGTCTTTAGTGTTTCTATCACATTTTAGCTGAGTTACAGATGATGAATTGTTGGGCTCCTCAATTGACTTGGTGACATTTTGAGATGAAGCTGAGAGGCCTTAATTAGACCATGTTCATTAATCTAACCTATCTTCAAAGTCCATTGCAAAAAAATTTAGGCCAAAACACTCTGGATCAAATCATTATGGAAGTGACATTCTGGAAGTGACTAGAGAGATAATATAGGGTTAAGGCACTTAACTTGCATATAGCCACCCCATATTTTATTCCCTCATTACCAATCATCCCCAAGCACTGAAAGGAGTAACCTATGAATATAAATATGGGTAGTCCCTGAGTCCAACTGGTCAAGCCAACACAAATCAATATGGAAAAGTTGTACTTAAATTGAAGAAGATGCCAGTGATGTCTTAACACATCATGTCAAGTTTATAACTTCTCCCAGGTCAGCTTAGGATGAGGCAGAAAGTAGAGAACGGGGAGTGTACTGAATAGGCCAATGGGCATGACTGCAGTAAGATGATTCTTTATTACCAAAAGGGAAGGTATATTTAAAGTTATACAACTAGTAGGAAAACAGGATTTATCTGTACATGGGAAGGTTAAACAAAGAGAAGTAAAGGTCCTTACTGATCAGGTAACATGCAGTGTATCATGTCTGCAGACATGACCTTTGTGACTAAGGGAACATGACCTATATGACTAGGGGAGCATAACCTATGTGACTAGGGAAAACATGACCTATGTGATGGGGGAAACCACAGGAGGTGGGCTCCATTGGGACAAGCCAAATGTTTGCTCTAACAGATGCTCATCTCTCTTTCTCTCCCGAGCTGGGATGGGACTGCCTTTGGCCTAAAGGAGCCTCCTTTCAGGAGCTTCACTAGATGGGCTTGAGAGTCTGTCCTGCTAGAGTGACAATCTCAACAGTCATCAAGCTGGTCTCTGAAGGGTCATGGCTATGTTATATCACATTTTGCTGCTGACATCTAAATAATAACAGAAATATTCCAAGTTCTAAATGTTATTAGTTTCATTTTTTTTCAAGATAACACTAATCTAGAATGCAATATGGGCTTTGATATGGATTAAAGGCCCAATGCATGTATTTTGTCTGATTGCTGGCAACATATGCTCTTATGAGCATTATGCTAGAATCAGGGCCCTGGATGTTGGGTGTATCGCCATACAATATTTATCTATGCTCGAGTAATATATTGTCTACAAAAGAGTAAATACACAGAAATCTATTCAAAGGATCCTTTAGGTTAGAATCTCTTTTCAGTATAATTCTACCATTATAGTTATACCATTATATCATTAATAGTTGATCTTTTTTTTTTTTTTTTGGTTTTTGGGTCACACCCAGCAGTGCTCAGGGGTTACTCCTGGCTCCATGCTCAGAAATTGCTCCTGGCAGGCACGGGGGACCACATGGGGCACCGGGATTCAAACCGATGACCTTTTGCATGAAAGGCAAACACCTTACCTCCATGCTATCTCCTGGGCCCCAATAGTTGATCTATTTTAAGGATCTTAACAATCATACTTCATGCAGCTACTCTTACATCTCTGATGTTTTTGTTTATTTTGGGGCCACAGTCAGCCAGGCTCAGGACATACTCCTGATTCTGAATTGAGGAATCACCCCTGGTGGCCACAGTGGATCAAACTTGGGTCAGCTGGTGCAAAACAAATGCCCACCCATTATACTATCACTCCATCCGTACATTTATTGTTTTATAAATGATAAAATTTCAGTTAAAAGGCCGAGGGTTTGAAGACAAAGACAACTAATTTTTCCTGTACTATCATCACATATCAATGAAGATGCTCCTGGAAGGAGAATGATAAGACATTTTTTATTTATGAGGCTACTGGAAAGGAGGCAGTGACCTTGCAGTGTAACCTAGTCTCTAGGATCTGAAACTGTGGGTAACCTGAATATAGAGTGTCACTAAAAACCATATAAAGTGTTTAAGAATAAATTTCTTAATAGTTTACTACCAGTAATGTTTTACTTATATATACCTATTTCACATATCTATATATGTGGGGTAACAAAAATATTTCTAGGTAAAAATGGGTCTTAGATAAAAAACAAATCAAGCTGTCCAAAACTAGATCAATGATTATAATAATAACTTTTTGGTTTTATAAGAGTGGGGCTCACTAGTAATACAGGTTTTAGTAGATATGAAATTAGATAAATGAATTTACAGGAAACAGATTAATCTACTTATCATGAATGTGCCAATGGGATTTCTCCAGGGACTTCATATAAGTCCTTCAAAATCCTAAACTAACAGAAAAAATTTCAAGATATACTGAACAGAGGGCTATGAATTTTGAATGCAACAGGATTTTAGGTGTTTTGTGGGTTTGAAGACTGATTGGCTCTATATGAGTGTAAGCGTGACTCTTATCATAAGATGTTTCAAAAGGTTGTTCAAATGGAATCACTGGACATCAGCTAAGATATATGGTACAAGGGCACTGCCTTCTATAATCAGATTAGACCAGCATTTCTCGACCAGAGCCACAGTGGAAATACCCCACACAGTAGTTCAAGGGGATAACAGCTGAAAATTGCATACGTAGAGGGACCATAGCACAAAACTAAGAGGCCTGCTGATACTACAGGAAGTAAATAAGGTTGGAAGGGGGTCATGGTTGGTAAAGTGCTGATAAGCACAGAGTTAGACCATTCAAATCCTCCTCTAGAAATTCTTTGTTTGCTCACTGCAAGTTCTTTATTTGATAGAGGAAGAACCCAAGAATAGAGACTTAGAACTAAAGTATCTGAGGGTCTGTCTATGGAATTGTAAATGTAGAACCAGTTGTATCTCTGCCAAACTTTACAAGGAGAGGTAGAGCCTGCTAGAAAGTGAGGTGGCAGAGGTTATACATATGGGTGGGTGTGGAAGGTGGAACAAAGGCATATGAATTCAGCATATTTATCTGGATAAAACTTGTTGAATCCTTGGTTCAGAGACTCACTTATGAAATTGATATAACTCATTATGATGGAAATAGCACTCCTACTTCTTAAACCTTGATGAAAATGATATACGTGAGGGAATTTATTCTGATTTCATCTTTCATGTATTGTCATTCTTTTTATTTTTTATTCACTTGCAAGACATACCCGATGGTGCTTTTACTATTGATTTAGTGTTCACAGTCACCCTGTAATACTGGGTGGACTATGCAGTGATAAAATTTCATTCTCCTGGGGACCGGGAGATAACATGGAGGTAAGGCGTTTGCTTTTCATGCAAAAGGTCATTGGTTCGAATCCCGGTGCCCCATATGGTCCCCCGTGCCTGCCAGGAGCAATTTCTGAGCATGGAGCCAGGAGTAGCCCCTGAGCACTGCCGGGTGTGACCCAAAAGCCAAAAAAAAAAAAAA
>PVKC010007519.1:0-29348 GCA_004027635.1 Crocidura indochinensis
TTTTTTTTTGGGGGGGGGGTTTGGGTCACACCCAGCAGTGCTCAGGGGTTACTCCTGGCTCCATGCTCAGAAATTGCTCCTGGCAGGCACGGGGGACCATATGGGGCACTGGGATTCGAACCAATGACCTTTTGCATGAAAGGCAAGTGCCTTACCTCCATGCTATCTCCCGGGCCCCTAAAATTTCATTTCTTAAGACTGATTATTCTCTGAAGGCTATGACAAGAGCACCGAGCAAACTCTTGTATTCAATATTGAGGACAGAGTGATGAGTCAGATTTTGTCTGTGTTCTTTGGAGCTTATCTACTAGTAGGGAAAGACTATTCAAAGATTACCTCAAGCAATATTTTTGACACACCTTTGCTTGATTCTTTTGCCAAGATATGAATATTACATACTAATCTCAAGTGTGTAAATTTATGAAACACGCATTGGCACGGTGGTGGCGCTAGCGGTAAGGCATCTGTTTGCCTTGCCAGCGCTAGCCTAGGACTGACCATAGTTCGATCCCACGGCATCCCATAGGGTCCCCCAAGCTAGGAGTGATTTCTGAGTGCAGAGCCAGGAGTAACCCCTGAGCGTCAACGGGTGTGCCCCCCCCAAAAGAGGGGGGGCGGAGAGATAGCATGGTGGTGAGGCATTTGCCTTGCATGCAGAAGGACAGTGGTTCAAATCCGGCATCCCCTACGGTCTCCCGAGCCTGATTTCTGAGCATCAAGCTAGGAGTAATCCCTGAGCACTGCCGGGTTTAAACCCCCCCCCCAAATGCACTAGCATATCAATATAGATATTATAGATATGTGAATTCATTCTTTTAACCTAATTTTTTCCATTCAAATAGAATGCAATTAGATTTCTTCCATAATAAAGAATATTCTGAAAATTATTCTTGGGCTTTGGGGGTTAGACATTTGTTTTTTGGGCCAGGCCCATTAGTACTCAGAGCTTCCTTCTGGTTCTGTGCTCTGGGATCACTAACAGTGCTAGGGGAGTTTATGTCAGTCATGTCTGAAGCTCTGAACTATCTCTTAGATACTGCAAATATATGTAATGATTATATAATATTCCCTTGTGAGGGGTCGGAGAGATAGCATGGAGGTAAGGCATTTGCCTTGCATGCAGAAGGTCAGTGGTTTGAATCCCGGAATCCCATATGGTCCCACGAGCCTACCAGGAGCTATTTCTGAGCATAGAGCCAGGAGTAACCTGATCACTGCCAGGTGTAACCCCCCAAAAAACAAACACCCTAGCAGTGTTTGGGGAAACATATGTGGTTCAGAGGATCGAATCTAGATTGGCTACATGCAAGGCAAACCTCTCCTTCACTATAACTGCCATCCCTCCTTTGGGAGGTTGTACCCACCCGTTAGTGCTCAATGATTACTCCTTGATCTATGCTCAGTGATCTCCTGACAGTGCTCAGTAAACCACATATGGTGCTGAGGGTTAAACCCAGGTTGACAATATATAAAGCAAGTGCCTTACCCACTGAACTATCTCTCCAGCCCAAGAACATCCTTGCTTGCTTTCTTAAGACTAGGTTCCAAAAATGTAACATAGCAGGATTAAAGCTTATACAAAGTTGTATTAGTTCTTATCATGGTTGTTTTAAGATTACAAAAACCAAGTGAACAAATATCCAAGTCTTCTGTGCTGTGGAGAGTATTGAGTTCTGCTATTACTATGAAGATAAGGAAGGCAGTGACTTGTTTTCCCATATTTTCCCATTTCTATCTCATCATCATATTTACCAGAGCTATATAATTCATTATTCATTAATAAGTAGTTCATCTGCACATATGAGCACTTGTAGAAGACTAAGAAGCTAACAGATGTTATATATGCATAAATGAAACTTATATAGCATTTCAGATTTCACGCTCACACCTATAAAATGTCTATTATTTAAAAAGAAATATAGGGCCAGGGAGCTGACTCAAAGAACTCAAAGATGGGGCCCGGGAGATAGCATGGAGGTAAGGCGTTTGCTTTTCATGCAAAAGGTCATCGGTTCGAATCCCGGTGCCCCATATGGTCCCCCGTGCCTGCCAGGAGCAATTTCTGAGCATGGAGCCAGGAGTAACCCCTGAGCACTACCAGGTGTGACCCAAAAACCAAAAAAAAAACAACAACAACAACAACAACAAAGAACTCAAAGCATGCCTTCTTTGTGGAGCCTCTGAATTCAATATTTATACCACCAGTGGGTATAGTACTGGTGGCCCCTAGCATCACTGAACCAAGCAGAATTGCATTATGGGCTGAAACCAAATTGCTGGCCTTGTATTTCTGGCTGAGTATAACCAGGAGTGTCCCTGGGACTCCAAGAACTATTGGAAAGACAACTCTACCACCAAAACATAAAAACAGGTCTAGGGGCCCCGGGAGATAGCATGGAGGTAAGGCGTTTACCTTTCATGCAAAAGGTCATCGGTTCGAATCCCGGTGCCCCTTCTGGTCCCCCGTGCCTACCAGGTGCAATTTCTGAGCATGGAGCCAGGAGTAACCCCTGAGTGCTGCCGGGTGTGACCCACAAACCACACACACACACACACAAAAAACAAAAAAAAAAAAAAACAACAACCAAAAAACAAAACCCAGGTCTAAAGAGTTAATCAGATTGATTTTTTTTTATTGTTGTTATCAGCCAATAGTTCAGAAATACTTGGTGCTTTTTGGATTGATTCATAACCATGGAAAGAAGAATTTAGAGCTTACAATTTCAGTCTTACCCATACATGTGACTCCTTTCTTAATTTTATATTAGCTTTTATAAATTTACTGTATTTAAAGAGCACATATCACATAGTTGACATATTTGATAATAATAATACATTTGTTTCCAAATAAGTGGGAGAAAATTATGTTTTATAATAAGAAAAAAAGGGAAAAAAGAAGAAAGAGAAAATAAAAAAGTACAGCAAGAAGCAAATTTGTGAAAATTATAATATCTCCAGTGAGGTCTTTAAGTTACTGTGAGAAGGTTTAGTAAGCTCTTATTGCTAGTTGACCATTATGTTATTTCATTTGATTCTGAACATTATTAGATGACTTCAGATACACATTGAAATCTCATGGAGATGACAATATTTCTTTTTTAAATGGAGCTGTCTTGTGGCCCAGGAAATCCAAGCATTGTTGCTGATGCCGTGACTTTTGTAGAGGCATGTTTTTATCTTCCAGATCTTCTGGAAGTGTGAGAAGGTAGGAGAAGGGTGCCCACTTTCACTTCGAAAAAAATCTTGGCGATATCAGCACAATTACTAGCAAACCTGGAGTTTTGGTCTGATTGGTGTCTCTACAGAGAGCCGTAGAGGAGTGGTGAACCAGGGGCATTGCCAAAGTGTCGACTGTGAGTGATGAGTGGAGCAAGTGTGGCATCAGCAGGGTGGGGTCTTGACCTGTCCTCTTCTCCCAACATTGAAGCTTTCAGCTGCATGACTGGTCTACCATTTCACAGCTTTATTTACATTTAAATATCTTTCAAGAACAGATATGGAACTGTGTTGTGGGCCTGCATTAGTTTTTTTTTTTTAATGATTTTGGTGATGTGGAGCAATAGTACAATTAGGAGTTTTGCATGCTCCTAATCTGGGTTTGATCCTTGGCATCCCATATGGTCTTCCCAAGCACTACCAGGAGTGATTTCTGAGAACAGAGCCAGGAGTAAGCTCTGAGAATTGACAGGTATGACTCAAAGCCAAACAAACAAAAATAAATAATTTTGGTTCTTGGGCCAAATCTGGTGGAGCTCAGAGATCACACCTGGTGGTTCTTGTTGAACCAAGTCACAATTGTAAGTGTTTTCACTTTTGTATTATTGCTCTGACCCCTCAATCTTTTATTCTAGAATTTGATCAAATTCCTCCTGGTTTTGTGACAGAGAAGTCAATCCACACTGGATTATAATGGAAAAAATATTTTTAATTTTATTGTGACCATTGTGAATTACAAGTCTTTCACAGTTGTATTTCAGCATACAGTGACAGTATTAGGGTCATTCCTACCACCAGTGTTTACCTCCCTCCACCATACTTTCCAGCATGAATTATAATGGAAATTTTTGTGTGTTTTTGAGTATTTTTAATCTGTTGTTAACATTTTATTTTTTCAGATTTGGATCTTATAAAGAAGGACACAATTATGAGAATAATCATCATTTTCACATGAGTACTCCTAAATACTTTCTATGAATTCTTTAAAAGAAGCATTAATTGAATGGAGAGTCAAGGAAGAATCAAAGTTTACAAGATGAAAAAAATGTCACATCCAAAATATTTAAAAAAAAAAGCATGTCATCGGATTAGTGGAAAATTCTATCAATTTATAAAATTATTTAATAAAAACTCTACATTTTTTATAAAAATGGATCATATAATTATATGAGAATGTTTTCTTAATAGATAGGCTTGAGAGATAGTCCAGGGGATAAGGCAACTTGCCTTGCATATGGCTAACCCCAGTTTGAGCTCTGGAATCACATCTGGTCCCCCTTGTTAGAACCAGGAGTGATTACTGTGCATTTCTAGGGGTAGGAAGAGAGGACTAGGGCGTTACTGTGAGCTACTTGTGTGAGTTCAAGTGTGAGCTTCCAAGTGTGAGCTACTGGTGGTATGATACTGGTGGTATGATACTGGTGGTATGATACTGGCTATCAACATGTTAAGTTCCCCTAAAGAAAAAGCAGGGAAGAAGTCTTTGAAGTATAATTGGTTGAAGAACAATGTATTTATATAACTGTTGGGGAACCTCACTTGAGCTTCATGGAATCATGAGGTTCTTTTACTGGCTTGTGTCGCTCTGTATTAAGTTGAACATACTATGTTACTGTCTCCAGTCAATCCACCAACCATGGGGGTTGGGACAACACACACACACACACACACACACACACACACACACACACACACACGACCTCCACAGAGTTAATGACCTTCCCTAGACCCTAGTAGGAAGGAGGTGGGGATAAAAATTATCCAAGAGAGGATTTCCAGTAGTTTCATGTCATATTTTAAGTAGGTCTTGGATCTATTTCATAAAAAGAGATTGAGCACACCCTTATATGCAAAGCCTTTTTTCCCTGTGATGGTTTTAAAAATTTGCCCCCATAGGGCCACAGCAATAATACAAGGGGTAGGACACTTACCATGCATGTGTCAGATCCCAGGTTCAATCTCCAGCATCCTGTATGGTTCCCTGAGCAACGCCAGAAGAACCGTAGTTATTAGAGTATAATGCGCACAATTTTCTACCAAAAAAAAAAAGAAATCAAAGTTTGGATGCGCATTATAAACGAGGGCTGGGGTGGGGTGGCAGTGGTGACCAGTCCAATGAAGGCGCAGGCGAACTGTGAGTTCACACTGCACCTCAAGAAACCTGGTCTATCTCTCATGACATCCTGGTTTGGTTCAAATATCATGGGAAGACATACCAAAAGAAATGATCATCAGGAGTATTTTGAAGACAGGCATCAGCAGACTCAGAAGAAAGCAAAGAAACTGGAGAAACAGATATTCCTGCCAGCTGGGACACTGATGAAAAATTAACTCGAGAAGAATGGGAACAACTCCTGAATGTATCTGATGATGAATCTGACTTGGAAGCATTTTAAATAAATATTGTTACCGGTCATTTTATTTCAGTATTGAGTTTATACCAGTTTACGTTGTCAATAAATGATTTTTATCATGGCTGCACGTGTTCAACAACATTTTTTGTCAATTACAATGCTTGGTGTGAAACAAAATTTTATACCGATTTTTTTTTTTTGGTTTTTGGGCCACACCCGGTGATGCTCAGGGGTTACTCCTGGCTATTCGCTCAGAAGTCGCTCCTGGCAGGCACGGGGGACCATATGGGGAACCGGGGGATCGAACCGCGGTCCGTCCTAGGTTAGCGCAGGTACCTTACCTCCAGCGCCACCGCCCGGCCCCATTATACCGATTTTTAATAGAAAATTAGGGGTGGGCGTTATACATGGGTGGTGCGCATTATACTCGAATAAATAGGTAATTCCTGAGTAAAGAATTAGGAATAAAACCTGAATATAACTGGTTGTGGACCCCCAAACAAAAGCAAACAAACTAACAAAAATCTGCCTTCAAATGATTTCCTTCAAATGGTCAAGCCTCATTCACTTCTCTTTGTTTGTGGACAAAGCTCTGTGACACATTGCTGATGGAGAGAATAAAGGGAGAGTGAGGGAGGTGACTCCCAGCACAGGTATAAAGTTTGTTACAGCACCACCCTGAGACTTCACCCTAGGCTATGAGTAAAGCTAGATCATGTTGTGTCACCCTATGAAAAGATTGAGAAACAGAGGCCTCTAGCTAGCAGCCAGGGAGTGAACCACCCAAGACAGAACTTCCAGAACCAGTTGTCCCACAGCCCCAGCCAACATCTTTACTACAACTCATGCACATCTGTTCAACAACCATCTAGCTTAGCTGCTCATAAATTCTTAGTTATTATTGTGGAGGTCACTCCTGCTATGGTTAGGGACCACCAGGGCCATACCTGGCAGCACTTTAAAGCATAAAGTGGTAGGGATTGAACCCAGGGCTTTGCAACATGCAAGACAAGTGGTCTATTTACCATTTAAGCAATATCATGGGTCCCTAAATTCTAAATCAAAAACAGCTTTTTAAAGGTCATCTATGTTAAAGAGAAATTTTCTGTGAATCAATAGATAACTAATATGGGGGCCAAGGATGCAGGTCAGTGGTAAAGCACATGCTTCTTAGTGAGAGATCCGGATTCATTCCTGGGCATTGCAGAAAAATAAAATAACTAATATAGTTCTTGAACCTATTTCTATTTGGGAGACTCTAGTATCTTGGCAATAAGAAATCTATTCCAAACATGGTATTTTACTAGGCATGTGGTAGTGTTAAGAGGTGTTAGTTGACTAAGACATTGCCCTTTTCTCTGGATTCTAATGGCCAAATTTAGGAGACAAAAAGACCCAGAGACAAGATGATTAGTGGCTACAGACAATTGTCCTTCTATTAAGCAAGTGTTTTAGCATCATTACCTCCTGACAACAATATTACAAGGCTATGGAACCCAAATACCAGCCAGGGTCTTTTACCCTTTAGTTTCTGGATAAGACAGCCAGAGCTTTATTATACTTTCTCCTGAAGACAGAGCCCTCCTCAAAATTTCTGTGAATTGTGGGAGGGTAAGTGGCAAGGGCACATTTCTTTTATTTTTTTTTCTTTTTTTTTTGGTTTTTGGGTCACACCCGGCAGTGCTCAGGGGTTATTCCTGGCTCCATGCTCAGAAATTGCTCCTGGCAGGCACGGGGGACCATATGGGGCACCGGGATTTGAACCGATGATCTTTTGCATGAAAGGCAAATGCATTACCTCCATGCTATCTCCCGGGCCCCATCAAGGGCACATTTCTATGTCACCTTTTTCACCATCTCCATCCATGTCATGTGTTACTTCCACACTATGTGTTCCTTCATAGAGATCTCAGCTTGCATTTAATACAATGGGAAAAGACAGTCAATACATTTAAGGTGATTCTTTTGAGCCTGCTGCTCTCAGTGGTGATTGAAACTTCTCAGAAAAGAGATCAGCACACATACAGCAAGGGCTGTCTCTGTACTGGCTGGAAAACATGAAATTTTATTCTTTTCTTGCCATCCTTAAAACAAAGAGTACTCTGTCTTAGTGGGTGGCATGTTTTATTAAAAGTTTTTGAGGCACAGAGGTACTTGTATTAAACAAACTCAAAGTATCTTCAAGAGGATAATTGGATATTATTTTGCTCTGCACTTCTTTTGTCTCTCCCCTTCCATATAGTTTAGGGACTCTCTAATCTGCTTTCTTACACTATTCCCAAGTTTCAGTTAATTTCTAATGCAAATCAGACTTTTTTTCTACATCTCTTATTTCTCAAGCTTTTAGAAGCTCATCTTCTAACCTAAATCGCTTTTCTAGGGTGAAAATTTCAAAAACTTTACTAAATGGCAGACTAAGCAGAAAGTTTGAGCAACACAATTAGGCAATCCAATTAAAAAGTACAGAAAAGCTCTTGAAGCAACTTCAAGTAGTATTTTCAAATGAGTATGGAACATCTATCTAACTTGACCATATGGTGATCCAAAAAGCAAGACTTGACAAATGTCAAAATATTGAATATGTGCAAGGAATATACTCCAATCACATTGAAGCTAAGATAGGTAAACAAAAAATGGAGAGCAGAGAAATATTTTAGTGGGTAGGTGCTTGCCTTACATGCAGCAGACCTACATTTGTTCCTCAACATCACTTATGGTCTCTCAAGCATGGCCAGGAGTTATTCCTGAGTATAGAGACAAGAGTAATCCCTGAGCATCAAGTTTAGCCCTCCCCCCAAAAAAGTTGAAACATCCAAAATAAATTTTGGAATTTGAATAATAAATGTCTAATAGGCCAATGAATAGCTCACAATGAAAATGCAAAACAATTGAACAACATAGTAATAAATATATCTCTAATCCAAGATATATAGAACCAATAATATATATATGTAGACATATATGTGTGTATATCTAGATCTTCTCTTGATTATGTCCTCTGAAGAATTTAGACTAACATAATATTAAAATTGTATAGAGAATTAGGAATGTGCTAAGCCACATGACTTGCTTATATGAGTCTCAACTTGATCCCCAGCATCACTAAAATAAACACAAACTGAAAAGAATGTTAAAGTAAGGAAAATTAGAGACCAGTTTCTATCATTGCACATGTTTAACACTTGAAAACTATCCAGTGTAACTCAACTATAAGGAAAGATGAAATCATACAAGTTACTCTCATGTGGATAGAAGAAGAGGGTATCATGCTAAGTAAAATCAGGTAGAGAGAGGGGGATAGACATATAATAATCTCTTATATGTATAAATGAAGAAACATAGTAAGGGAATAACAAATGATCAGTGGCAACAGTCTCTGGCTTATAGAAAAAACTTACAGGAGATGGAATATGAATTAAAGAATACCTATAAACTCTGCTGGCAGGACATAATACTGGCAATGAGTGTGACTTTGGAACATTTATACATGAACCAATCTTTAATCATGGCACCTTGCTACATTTTTAAAAGTGTAATTTTTCATTTCATTAATATATGTAAAGATATATGTAAAAGAGCATTGGGTTAAACTGGGTACACATTCAATTATATATATTTTAAATCTCTCTAGCAAATTAGGAATGGAGACAACTTTAACACATGGATGCTGGTGCATCAATTTGTGACAATTAACCCACAATTGAGTGTGAGCTACTGGAGGCACACATTGCCTTCAACAGGTAATCCAATAAAGTGGTGTATATAAAATCGTGTGAACAGAACTGTGAATTCTTGAATGCTCTTCCTGAGTCAGGAACGAACATGAATCTCTGTGATGATCCCTTCATCTGATATCATACTCAAGATTCTAGCCAAAGCAATTGGGCTAGAAAAACAAAAGGTAGTGGAGCTAGAAAATAAAGAATGAAATTGTCCTTATTTCAGATAAGATGACTGTAAGGAAGACCATTAGCATCCACAGATAATTCCCTCACTGGGAAATGGGACCACCACCATTCAATTAGAATTCTCCAGAGAAATAGACTCAAGAGGATCTAGCTATTTCTTCTAGATTATTGTGAAGAGATACACATTCTGAATCATGAATCTTTCCAGAATTGTCTCACACAATAAAGGAAATGAGAAGTCTCCTAGCATCTCCTGCAGATTAGCTGAGGACCAAAAGGAAGCTAGTATTTAATCTGAATCTGTAGGTCTGAACAAGGAGACTCAAGGGCCAGAGCAGAGCCCATGCCAAGTTCATGAGCAGGTAGAAAACAAAGGGCAGACTTCCCCCCCTTGAACTGCCTTTTATTTTACTCACCTCCTCAGCAGATGGTAAAACCATCCACCTTGAGGAAAGCCCCCTATTCACTGAGTCCCCACACAAATACATCAAATGCTCATCTCATCTGGACACACCTAGATATAGTGTTTAATATGGCACACCAGAGCCCATCAAGCTGACACATAAAATTAACCATCACTAGCACTGACATCATCTGGAGCTTGTTAACAATGGTGGCGTCTGAGGGCTTGCCCCAGCAAGGAAAACCTCTTTAACAAATGGTGCTGGAAAAACTGGTCACATGCAAAACAAAATTGTAATAATAATATAATAATAATAATTCACAACAATTTCTAACTCTATGCACAAAAATCAAACAATACAATGATCTCTAGCTCAGACCTAAATCTATAAATTGCATTGAGGAAAATCTAGAGAGAATACTCATGACATTAAAGCTAAAGGGATCTTCAAAGATTCAAAATCATTGGTCAAACAAATGGAAGCTAAAATAAATAAATGAAACTACATCAAACTAAGGAGCTTCTACACCACAGTGGAAACAATGATCATAATAAAAGGATACCACAAAGACTGGGAAAGAATATTTGCGACAACTCATCTGACTGGTAGAACTTGACAAGAAATTAAAATAATCCAATCAAAAAGATGGGGAAAGAGATGAACAGAAATTTCCTCAAAGAAGACACTCAGATGGCCAAAGGCATATGAAAATATACTCTATATTACTAGTCACCAGGGAAAAATAAATTAGAAAACCAGTGAGAAATCACTCAGACAAGTGATGGCGTGGCTATAAGGAAATAGAGACCCTTATAACTATTGGTGGAATGTTTACTGGTCTAATTGTTTTGTAAAACAATATGGACACTTCTTAAAAAACTAGGAATTGAGCTTCCATATGACTCAGCCAGCACTCCACTTCTTGGTTTTACCCCAAGGGCCCAAACACTCTATTTAGAAAAGACATTTGCATCTCTGTGTTCATTAAAGCTCTATTCACAATAACCAAAATATGGAAATACTATACCAACATATCCAAGAGCAGATGATTGAATAAAAAAAAAACCATGGTACAGAAACACAATGGAATACTATTCAAGATTATGCAATTTTCTTCTACATATATGATCCGGAGAGTACCTTGCTGAATGGTTAGTCAAACAAAGAGGGACAGAGTCAAAATGATTTCTCTCATATTTGGGATATAAAGAATCATATCAAGAGAATAACAATTAACCAAAGGCAACAGAAACTGCAAACTGGTTTCCAGTAGGAAGTTTACCAAATACAGAGGGAGGAGGAGGTACATTGGGACAATGGGAAAAAGAATGAGACACTATGGTGGAAAATATGGTGCTGGAATATTTCATGTATGAAACCCTACCATTAACAGCTTTGTAAACTATGGTGCCTAAACTAAATTTTAAATTTATAAGATTGCACTTGAGTAAGAGACATAAGAACATAGCAAACATGTACATACACATTACAGTTTGAGAGGTCCTAAGTATGGTGGTTTGACATTTCAAATAGAGGGATAGAGGTAGTACAGTGGGTGGGGAGCTTGCATTACATGCAACTAACCTGAGTTTAATCCCATTACCCCACGTAGTTCCCTTAGCTCACTAAGAATAATCTCTGAGTTCTAGGAATAATCTTTGAGCACAGCATTTGTAGCCCCCAAAACAAAATGAACAAAAATATCTCTAAATCCAGAATTGAGATTAAAGTGATTATTGGAGGCTAGAGACAATATAGAGGGTAAGACCTTTGCTTTGCATATAACAGATCCTGGTTTAAATCCCCAAAACCTTGTAAGGTCTCCCAAGCACCTCCAGTTATTACTTCTGAACACTGAGTCAGGAATAACCCCTGAGCACTGCAAAGTATAGCCCAACCCTCCCTCCTAAATACATAGTACTAAATATATAATACATGCTTGCATGCCTAGACACCTGATAGGTGCAGTAATTAACAATACTTTAAGAAGGAAATAACAGTTCTCAAATTATTAATAGCAATAAATTTTCATCATGGTGTTTAACTCAAAGATGACGGAGTACAGGCAATAATAACACCATAAAGCACCATTAGCAGCAGCAGCAGAGGGAACAGACATGTCAAGTCTTCCAGTGATAGATTTTTCATATATAGACTTTAAAACAATTATTTTTATTGTGTTCTAGGTTTAAAGAGCAAGGTTGAATATTCTGGAAGCCAATGAAAACCCGAAAAAGTGAAGAGACAGACAGAACGAGAGGAAGAAAGAAATTTTCTGGGGTTCTGAAAAATGCAAAACTAAGAATGCCATGAAATGGTCGGAGCGATAGCACAACAGTAGGGTGTTTGCCTTGCATGCAGCCAAACCTGGACAGACCTCAGTTTGATTCCTGGCATCTCGTATGGTCTCCTGAGCCTACCAGGAGAGATTTCTGAGCACAGAGCCAGGAGTAACCCCTGCACTCTGGGGTGTGACCCAAAAAACAAACAAAACAAAGAATCAACAAATAGTTGAAAATCTGGAAGAGAGTTCAGAAGTAATTTAGATCTAGAGGTGGATGGTTTGGAGGAAGAGGAATTATTGCAGTTGCATTATCTTTCCTTGTCCTATGTATAAATACATATTTAATAATCAGAATCCTTTGTGCAAGTCAACATAGACTTTTGACTAGTTATAACAGAAAGTACAGGGAGCACAGTTATTGTGTAATCCCCTTTAACCTGATGATTATTATTCCAGCACAAGCACAGTAATTCTGAGTACCTCTAACCGACTCAGAAATTTGCAGTTGCTGAGACCTGCAGTAAAATAAAGAACCTGCTGGGTTGGGTGTGGTGAGAATGTGCTGGGTGCAGTTTCCTAAATTGCTGGACCCTTAGCAATTGCTTACCTACAACTGCCTTGGAGTCAGAGGCTCAGTCACTGGTAAACTGGAGAGAAAATCCTGGGAACTCTGGGACTGTTCTCTAGACTTTAATAGTATGACTGAACTTGAAGTGGTCAGCAAAGCAGCATGATCTATCACCCCAGCAAAATACAACTATTCTTCACTATCCTTAACTTTCAGGTTTCTATGGAAATCTATAGCTTAGAAAAGATAAATTAACTAATTAATAATAATAATAAATCCAAACCTATTTTTTCCAATTTGGGATTGTTAATCTTGGGCGAGCAGGGAACATGTTAGCCCCAAATTTATCAAAGCTCAACATTTCTTTTTTTTCTCTTTTTAATTTTTAAATTGAGTTTTAGTCTAAGAGTACTCCAACACACATCTCTTCACCAATGTATACTTCTGACTTCTAAGTTCCCAGTTTCCCTCCTGACTCTCTCCACCACTATGGCAGACATTTTCCTCTCTCTGTTTCTCTTTCATTCTCTCTTTCATTCCTTCTCTCTTTTACTCTCTCTCTAAAAAGATATCATGCATATCACCTTATCTCCGTTCAACACCCAATTCTTGTCCACTAGCAATTGTCCACTTCAAAACACTAGACATTGAGTTCTATTAGACCCAGCTATACAATTCCAGGAATATATCCCTGGGACCCAAAAAACACAATGCAGAAAAGGCATCTTTTCTCCTATGTTCCTTGCAGCCTTATTCACAATAGCCAGAAACAATCCAAGTGCCCAAGGATAGATGCATGAATAAAGAAACTAGAGTACATCTACACTGTGGCATACTACACAGCTGTTAGGAAAATAAAGTAATGAAATTTGCTTATACTAAGTCCAAATGTCTTTACCTCCACTTCTAAAATATCCAAAGTTAGGCAACCCAAGTTGAAGGAGCATCAACCCCATTATTTCTAAAGACCAAGTTGTCTTTGTTCAATGACTTCTGAGCTAGGAGGCATCTTATCTAACAAGTAGAAAGGTGCAGTGAAGCACTTATGCAAAGAAATGGAAGAGGGCTTAAAGGGCTGGAGTCCATAAGATACACGAGGGAGGTTCAATACGCAGCACTAAAGTAGATCACCTGTGTACTATTATCTCTCTAGCCATTTATTGGGTGTCATTTTTTTTGGCTCAATTAAGACCAGATTTTATTTAAGAGAATAGAAAGTAATAAAGAGGGAGCCGGGAGGTGGCGCAGGAGGTAAGGTGCCTGCTGCCTTGCCTGCACTAGCCTAGGACGGACCATGGTTCGATCCCCCGGTTCCCATATGGTCCCCCTGCCTGCCAGGAGCGACTTCTGAGCGCATAGCCAGGAGTAACACCTGAGCAACACTGGGTGTGGCCCAAAAACCAAAAAAAAAAAAAAGAAAGAAAGTAATAAAGAAAGAAAGGGTAAAGGATAGGTAGCATCCATGGTATGAGAGGTGGGGTCCTAAATAGGGTTCCCAGGACAGGTAGATTATTATAGTCAGAAAAAGGTAGGATAGGATATTGGCCAAAGAAAAAAAAGAGGATTATTTAGCAAGAAACATCTGCATTAAGGGAAGAGACTTACTCAGATAACTTCACTGCTGCTGACCAGATAATCCCACATTGATGGGCTTAAAATCCCACATGAGGGAGAGCAGAAACTGCAATGAACTTAGCTATTAAGTCAGAGGTTGACCTTGGCATAAAGATCTCCACTTTGAGTCTATTTTTTTTCTTTTGTTTATTTGTTTTGTTTTGGTTTGGTTTTCATATCTGCACCCAGTGGAGCTCAGAGCTTATTCCTGGCTCCGTGCTTAGGAATCACTTTGGTATTTCTCGGGTACCATACATAGTACCAAAAATAGAAAAAAAATTAAAAAAAATTTTTTTTGGTTTTTGGGCCACACCCGGTGACACTGAGGTGTTACTCCAGACTATGCACTCAGAAATTGCTCCTGGCTTGGGGGACCATATGGGATGCCAGGGGATTGAACCACAGGTCATCCTAGGTCAGCTGCATCAAGGCAAAAGCCCTACTGCTGTGTCACCGCTCTGCCCGCCCCAAAATTTAATTTAATTTAATTTGGGGGCGCTGGAGATAAGGTGCCTGCGCTAACCTAGGACGGACCGCGGTTCAATCCCCCGGTTCTCCATATGGTCCCCCGTGCCTGCCAGGAGCGACTTCTGAGCGAATAGCCAGGAGTAACCCCTGAGCGTCACCGGGTGTGGCCCAAAAACCAAAAAAAAAAAGAAAAAAAAAGCAAATTTAATTTAAAAAGAAAAAAATGGGGTTGGCTGCATGTTGGAGCAAGCACCTTAACCTTGTACTGCTTCCTTTCTACCCTGTTTTTATTCTATAGAAATTCATTTTATGCATTTTTATAATGACAATACCAAAGCTCACACTTAAAATTTTTAAAAATATTTTTAAATCTACTTAATTTAAACATTGTGATTATAATATTTATCATAATACAGTTGGGTTAAGGCTCACAATGTTATAATTGGATCTATCTATAATTGGGAGTTCTGAGGACCCAATTCTCCTCCAACTCCATCTTACTTTGTAGAAAAGGAAGTGTACAGATTATTTGTACTGCTTCCCAGCAGAGTAAATCACTATATAAAACATTTCTCTATTACTACTTTGCCACAGTGGAAACTTTCTAGCAATGTATCTGTAAGCATTTTTCTAACTTTCTGTTAATTTTCCATCTTAAAAATTTAGTTACTGGGCACTCTGATGGTATCTGTTGGGACAATGTATGCATGGAATTATTATTAATAGCATTAACTCATGACTCTTCAATAAAAAATGGGAAGAATATGGGGCCGGAGTATGGCATTTGTCTTGCACTCGGCTGATCCAGGACAGACCACAGTTGGATACCCCGGCGACCCATATGGTCCCCCAAACCAGGAGAGATTTCTGAGCGCATAGCCAGGAGTAGCCGCTGAATGTTACCGAGTGTAGCCAAAAAACAAACAAACAAAACAAAACAAACAAACAAACAAACAAACAAAAAACCAGGGAGAATTTTAGCTGTTGGATGGCTCGATGGTCTGAGCAATGTTTTGAACTCAGGTGGACTAGGTTTAATTCCCTGCACCTCATCCCATAGTGCCTCAAGCTGCGCACAGAGCAAGGAGTTGCCCTTGAGTATCACTGAGTGCGATCTTGAAACAACAAAAATGTTACTAGAAAAGGAGGGTATGGCCTAAATGTTAAAGCACATGACTTGCATATGCCAAGCCCTGGTTTTGATCCCTAGAACTACATGGCCCCCAAAATATCATTGAATGTGGCCTTAGTGGTGCTGAGGCCCCTATCTTAGCACCATTGGGATCACATTCTCAATAATTTAAAAAGGTCAGCTATGAGAAACATATTTAATACAGTTCTTATTTCAATTTTTGAATGCCTTTAAATTTGGGAAAGTTCTTTTTCTTTCCTTTTTTCTTCCCTTAAGAGAACTGGTATTGGGGACTGAAAATTTGTGTCTGTCTACAATATTATAATTCTAACCTCTCATGGGAGGAAGTGAGGAGGTGGAGCATCCAGGATGTAATTAGATCCTAGGTCTGGAGCCTTCCCCAATGGAATTAGTGCCCTTATTAGAGGAATGTGAAAATGTGTGTGTGTGTGTGTGTGTGTGTGTGTGTGTGTGTGTGTGTTCTTTCTGCCAGGAGAGATAAAGATGGTCGTTTGCAGACCCAAAAGAGAGATTTATCCAGATGCCAGATTTCCCAGAAACTTCACTGACTGGAGAACGGGCATTCTTTAGCACTGTGAGACGTTCTTGTTTCAGCTTCCAGCCTGTGATGTTATAAATTGTTAGATTAGCTGGACTAAAGAAGGTAGATTTGATAATCCTGTGACTTTTAACCTCTTACGGGGGCGGCTTTTAGATGGAATGAGGCCGATTCTTATGAGGGAAATAGAAGCATTCATGTCTCTTTAACTCTTAAATATGCACTCCGTTCTCTTTCACTTGGGGACCAGATCTTCTTTCTTCTCTACTTAACTCTCGCACAAATTTTCTCCTTAGTGGAATCTGACAATTCATGACATCTGTTCGCTTGTTTCCCACTTCCATTTCTTTTTCAAATCCCAGTGCACTTTTTAAACAATCAGATGAATCCTGGAACTCAAGAAGATAAGAGAGGAAAGTGTTTCCCTGGTGTGCTAAGGAGAGAATGGTGGTGAATTTATGTCGTGTTTCCAAATGAAGAGAGCTGGAGAGACATCACAGGAGCTAAGGTGTTTGCCTTGCATGTAGCTGACCTGAGTTTAATCTCTAGAGCAGATACAATATTCTGAGTACCAGTAAGAATCATTCCTAAAAAAAAAAAAAAGAATCATTCCCAAACTCCAAGCCAGCAAGAACCTCCCCCCCACCCCCAAGAGCCATGGGTGTACCTCAAAAACAACACAAATTTCTGGAAGGCACATATGCTTCCCTCTGTATCACCAACACTGATGTTATTTAAGCATTTGGGAAGTATTTGATTATCTTAGCCAGAGATTCCTGTGCACTAACGATGTAATCCTCTTTTCCTTTTCTCTCTGTCACTCTGGTTAGCTTAATTTATACTAAGGCACTCTAAAAAGAGTTACTATTATAAACTACCTTAGTTAGATTTGAGCAACGAGTAACACAGTTAATTATTTCAGAGTAAAAGACATGAAAGAAGTACCCAGAATGGAAACCATTTACTTAAACATTGATAAAGTAAATAATATAAATTAGGTACCTTTCATAAGCTATTATTTTTCCTTGCACTCAATTTTTAGGCATATGAAGAAAATCATAATAGAATAGCATGACCACTTCAGAACCCCAGAATTACACCCCACAGACTGGAGAGGAACTTAGAGGTCACATAAATCAACTCTCTTGTTGTATAGCCAAGAAAATGAATTGTGAGGCACTCAGTGACTTACACAAGGGCATTGCAAAACAATAGCAGATTTAGAACAAGAAAGAAATTTTCTTAACTCCCTGCCCCTGGTATTTCACTTTCCACAAAAGATTCTCTCTTATGAAATTTGGTGGGAAAACATTATTAGTCTGATATATAATCCCAAATTTTATATAATAAAATCCAACATCCTGGGACCTGGGGAGATAATTCAAGGGAGTAATGTGGGAGATCTGAATTTAATCTATGGCACTAAATGGTCTTCCTAACACTACAAGGAATAATCTGTGGAAGAAAGATTCATTAGCCCCAAACATTGCCAGGTATGGCCCCCAAAACAAATAAAAGGGAGCCGGAGTGATAGTATAGCTGGGAGGACATTTGCCTTACACACAGATGATTTGGGTTTTGTTTTGTTTTGGTTTGGTTTTTGGTTTTTGGGCCACACCCAGTGACGCTCAGGGATTACTCCAGGCTATGCGCTCAGAAGTCGCTCCTGGTTTGGGGGACCATATTGGACACCGGGGGATCGAACCGCGGTCCGGTCCATGCAAGGCTAGTGCAGGCAAGGCTGGCACCTTACCTCTTGCGCCACCGCCCGGCCCCAGATGATTTGGGTTTAATCGCAGCATCCCATATGGTCCCCTGAACTACCAGGAGTGATTCCCGAGTTCAGAGCCAGGAGTAACTCCTGACATCGATTGTGGCCCCAAATATATATGAAAGAGTAGGTTCTCTGAAATCTTTAGCTGTTTTCTTTTAGGTTTTTGGGCCACAACTGGTGACACTCAGGGGTTACTCCTGGCTCTGCACTCACCCCTTTTAGGCTATAGGGACCATATGGGATGACATGGATCAAACCTGGGTTGGCCATTTGCAAGGCAAATGTATCACCTGTGCAACTACTCCATACCCCTTTAACTGTTTTCTTTATGTTGTAGATAATTGTAATTTTTTGTGGGCTGGGGGCTTAGGGGAGAAGATCACATCCAGTGATGCTCAAGGCACTATGTATGCAAGGAGTCCAATCTGGGTCCACCACATGCAAAGCATGTACTTTAGCCTGGGTCCTGTAGTTGGATTTTCTTTAAAACTCAGAACGCCCAGACCCAGTTTTACGGGATATGGAATACTTAGAAGCTTCCAGAAGAGTAATATAGACTGAGAAATTGGAACAATGCCACTTGTTTGTCATATCCTAGTCACTTAAGTAGTCTCTAAAGTCAAAAACTTTAGTCCTTGGGGCCAGAGAGATACCAAAGTGGTAAGGCATTTGCCTTGCACACAACAATCCAAGAGAGATGATGGTTCAAATCCCAGAATCCCATATGGTCCCCCATGCCTGCCAGGAGCGATTTCTTAGTATAGAGCCACGAGTAACGCCTGATCAATGCCGGGTGTGACAAAACAAAACAAAACAAAGCAACTTTAGTTTTTGAACTACTATAACTTTAGTTCTAGAATTACAAGAATCAATATTCCAGTTCTCAAGAAGAGAGGCATCAAATAGTCGGAGGCCATCTTTAACTGAACACAATTCAATTTCTGCAGGTACTATTGGATTTTCCAGATACTCCCACTAATTGAATTGACTTGCCTAGAATGGTACAACTCATAAGTAGGGAAGGTAGAACACTAGCCCAGGATGGGAGATAAAGCTGTACATGTTTACACACATACATGCATGTGCCTCTGTGTTTTTTTTTTTTTTTTTGTGGTTTTTGGGTCACACCCGGCAGTGCTCAGGGGTTACTCCTGGCTCCATGCTCAGAAATTGCTCCTGGCAGGCACGGGGGACCATATGGGGCACCGGGATTCGAACCGATGACCTTTTGCATGAGAGGCAAAGACCTTACCTCCATGCTATCTCCCGGCCCCGTGCCTCTGTGTTTATATGTTTGTGTAGGTATTGCTGGACACCTTACTGGACTCAACACTTTCTGAAGCACATCATTTGCTAACACTGAGTTTGTGTGTCTGACAGTACACATTTTCTTTTTTTTTTTTTTTTTTTTTTGGTTTTTGGGCCACACCCAGTGATGCTCAGGGTTACTCCTGGCTATTCGCTCAGAAGTCGCTCCTGGCGGGCACGGGGGACCATATGGGGAACCGGGGGATTGAACCGCGATCCGTCCTAGGTTAGCGCAGGTACCTTCCCTCCAGCGCCACCGTCCGCCCCCCCCCCCCATTTTCTAGTGCCTCTCTCTTCCCACCTGCCTGCCCTACTTTCTGCAGTAGGGATGAGTATGAGGCCAGAGTGGAAAGATAGGCAATATTCTATAAAAAACTGGGTCCTTGCTGCCCCCAATCCAGCTCTTCTTTTATGTTGCTGGGTGAGTGTTGAGCTCTGAACCAGCAAGAGGCTTAACCTAGAAAAGAACCATTTATTTGGCATGAGTAGAGGTGAGGAAATTAGTGATGACATAATAATGGAGAGACAAAGAAATGAGCAGAAGCCATTTCATTGTTCAACTCAAATTCATACTAAGGATTCTGGTTTTGAACTAATACATTATCCCATAAAGATCATGTGTCCCAGCTCTTCTATAAGCTACAAGTGTTTTTCTGAAAAATTTTTCCCAGGTTCAGGGAGTAGGAAAAAAAATAAAAATAAGAAGAAGAAAAGAAAGAAGAAAGAAAGAGAAAGAAAGAGAGAGAAAAGAATAAAAGAAAGAGAAATAAAAGAAAGAAAGAAAGAAAGAAAGAAAGAAAGAAAGAAAGAAAGAAAGAAAGAAAGAAAGAAAGAAAGAAAGAAGAAGAAAGAAAAAGAAAAAGAAAGAAGAAAGAAAATCTCTCCCAGTACATGGTATTTGGTCTTGCTTCAATTCCGGGACAGGAAATAGTGGGGCTATCACTGGCAGAAGGCACTTTGTCTTACTAATAAGCTCAGCTTCCACTTTCCTTTATCTCAACAGTTCAAAAGAGGAAGCTTCTTTTCCAAGGAATCATTAGCCCTTTTCACACGTTCTGTTCTTCATTGTAAAATAAAAATACATGAGTGCTGATATCATCCCACACACAGTGTTTCTAACCCCTCAGGTGAATGGGTCTGAAAAAGCAGGGTAGCAGCGAAGAAATAATTCCAAACCAGTCAGGAGAATCATTGGAGTTATTGCTTTTTCTCTCCTGGCTTTTCTGCCTCTGCAAAGCCACCCGAGCGCCTTTCTTTATTCACACCAATTCCCCATACCAGGAGAGGAAAGGCCGAGTACTTTTTACATACCCCCCAAAAAATTGAGGGAAAAAGGAAGTTGGGAAATACATTTGTTTAGGGCTATTAGCAAGTCTTATCTCATACTTCATATTATAGTGGAGTTTGTGGAGGTGTTATATATTATAATCATATTTGTATATTATTTATATTATAATTCTATTGCCTGTTGTTTCTATAGTCTTTGTTTTTCAACCACAGCTGACTTTGCTCAGGGATCACTCCTGAAGGTGCTTAGGAGACCATTGGTTTGGGTTCAAACTAAGTCAGCCATGTGCGAGGCAAGCACCTTATCCTTGTACTATTTCTCTAGCTCTGTCCTGTTTATTCTTTCTTATGGTATCCCTTTGAGCTATATTTATGTTAGGAGTTTTAACCAATAACTATCTCTTCTCTTTCAAAGTGTTATGCTGGGATTTGTTTTATTTACTGCATTGAAATCCCCCTCATTTTTCATCCAGTAGCAATAGCACTGTAGAAATTTACAGATGCATTTTGGAAAACTACATTTTATGTGAGCAGAAGAAAAATTCCCTTCCTTGTCTACACTTCTGAGTGTAGCAGGGTTGAGCTGCATGTTACTTATGCAGAGCCAGGACTTCAAAGCCATAGCAAAATTAAAGCACAATCAAAGCCTTGGTCATTGGGAGCATTTCAGCTTTGTGAGTATCAAGTACCTCACGTAGTAGCAATAGCTTGAATTTCCATAAAAGGAACAACAGGAGTGCTGGATTGCACTACCTAAAAGCAATGGTAGCTGTTATCACAAAGAGGAAAAAAAAATTAAGCCTTCGAAAAGATGAGAGGAACAGAGTTAGCTGAAAATGAAAGGCCCAGTACTTGAGCGCTACAGGGGGACATTAATGTGACCATTAGCTGTGTCCATCTGATGTAGTTCTTTATTATTTTCTTGATATGCAACGTCTGAGGTTTTGGAATTGTTTTTGATTTATAATGTGCTGCCTAGCTTACCTCTTTGGCAAGGAATGTCAGGGGCTCTGGCTAGTGCAGAGGAATTCAAATAGGACGTTTGACCCCAGGAGTTATACATCACAGTTAGCTGTCTGAAAGAAAAATAGCAATCACACTTTTCTTTCATACTATGTTAGTGGTTTTCTTCATTTTATTTTATTTTGTATTATTTGTTTCTTTCAAGTAGTGATCTGGGGAGTATCTAACCTGGAGAGGTGGTTCTGTATAGGACCTTATGAACTGGTGTTGTTTGGACTGACGGTGGTTATGTGTGTAGGGGTGGTCTCCAGGGTTATTCAGTGTTGCTCAGGTGTCATAAGGTGTAGGGGATAGAACTCTGGCTCTAATGCATGCCATGCATGTGCTCTTGTGTTCATTAACTTATAAGCAGTGATTTGTATATGTTTTATATATCTATTTGCCTAGAGTCTCATAAAAATTTCTTAGTCAGAGGGTCCAAAGAGATATCACAGCAGATAGGGCATTTACCTTGCATGCAGCTGACCTAAATTTAATCCCCAGCACTCTATCTAATCCCTGAACACTTCCAGGAATGGTCCCTGAACACAGAGACAGGATAAAGCCCTGAATACCGCTGGTTGTAGCATAAAAACAAAAACAAATTTCTCGGAGCCGGGCGGTGGCGCTGGAGGTTAGGTGCCTGCCTTGTCTGCGCTAACCTAGGACGGATCGCAGTTCGATCCCCCGGTTTCCCATATGGTCTCCCAAGTCAGGAGCGACTTCTGAGCGCATAGCCAGGAGTAACCCCTGAGCATCACCGGCTGTGGCCCAAAAACCAAAAAAACAAAAAAAAACAAAAAAACAAAAAACAAAAAAACAAATTTCTCAGTTGAAAAGTACTCAGGAGTGGGAAAAGTTTAAGAAGCATCCTCTACAGAGGGTTAGGAAGGTGGGGGAAATAGGAAACAGCTGTCAAGTCACAAGTCACCAGGAAACCTCCTACTGATAAAGCACTCAAGATCACTAATGAGCGACTCAAATGTGAGCGGATTTAAGGTCATCCCTGTGTTAACATGCATTCTCTTTTATGCCAGTGTTTTAAGAGAGAGTCACATTCAATGTAGAGCATTGAGTTGAACAGTCTTATCAGTGTCTCCATATGCAATGAATCACTGCTGCTAATGGCGGGCACACCTCAGTTCTTCCCAACATTTGTGATTTTGTCACATCTGAATATATTAATGAAAGTGTCATACATTTATCTTAATGACAATCCTCTTGCCTCTTATCAAGGGAAACGGGTTAAGAAATTTGACACTAAATGAGCTTTAAAGTGCTTATCAGCACTAAAACATCTGCAATGACATAGGACCTACCATTCTCCTCAGTTGGAATGACTTGTGATAGAATTACCTGGAAGTTTGTTAACAATACAGAGATGTAGGCCCTCTCAGGACCAATAGAATGGAAAGAGAGGAGGTGCTCTTTATGTAGTCTTGATGAGCTCTCATCCTAGGAAAAGTACAGAAACTGCTGAATAGAAAAGAGAAGCCTGACAATAAAATAACTCAAGTTAAGAAGGATGTCTACTAGCACAGGCTGGAGAACAGCCTCATAGAAAAGGAGTGGGGATCTGGTTTTATACCCTGCAGAGCCAAAGCAACATCACAGCTTATACATATTCTAGTAGTTCCCCCCCCCAGAAATCCTCGAATATTCATGGCAGAGGTTATAGAGATAGGGGGAAAAGTGGTGGAGGGATATTGTCATTTCAGTGGTAGACAGGGTGAGGTACTAAAAATATATATCAATATTTATACATTGCAAACCAGTGTTACTGCAATAAAAATTTTTTAAGATGGAAAAAAGAAAGTAATCATCTTGCTTTGGAAAGGAGACAGCATGCTCTGTGGGTAGCAGAGAAATGAACCAAGCAGAGGAAGTGCTGAAGATGAGGGTGCTACTGCAGGAGGTTGAGACCCCTTTTTATGCTTGAAAGAATTCATTCTTATTTAACTCAGCCACTATTATTTCTGGTTCAGAGGCATATGCAGCAGCTCTGGTCTCTAATCTTGCCAATTTTTTTTTTTAATTTTAAGATAAGAACACAGAAACATGAGTGGTAAACAGAATTAGTGACATGATAAGACATAGATCTCAGAGAAGAATCTGGATTTCTGGCTTCAGGATCAACACTCTTTTGACTGATTCAGTCTTTCTGAAGGTCATAGAAACTATGCCTAGATTTGAGATGGTGCATGAACACTCATATCTATCCATCACCCGTGTAACATTTCAGTGAAAATGCAGAGGAAACATTGGAGGTGATGATGATGGTGGTCAGGGGCTATTTTCTAAAATGCTTTTTATGTATTGAGTTTGGGGCATCATTCCCTGCCTACCCTTTAAGGAAAACAAAGTCAGAACTGGAGCTATTGTACAGGAGGTCGGACTCTTGCTTTACATACAACTTACTTGGGTTTGATCCCTGGCACTGAATATGGTCCTTGAGCCCACCAGGAGTGATCCTTGAGTGCAGAACCAGGAGTAAGCATGAGCATGAGTGGCTGTGTCCATCCCTCCCGAAAAAGATTGTTTAGGGCTTAAAAGATAGTACAGCAGAGAGAGTGCTTTTTTTGTGTATGGCTGACAGGGAATAGATCTTTCATATCCCATATTCCTGCCCATACACTCCACCTTAATCACTAAGAGTAAATCCTGAGTGCAGAGCCAGGAGTACCCCCTGAGCATTGGCCCAAAAAACAAACAAACAAACAATAATCAGACTGCTTAAAGAGCTTGTCCTAGTATCTGGAATGTTCTACTCTTCCATTTAGTTTATTTACTGTTTAATATAAATAGTCTTCCAGTTACCGCATAGGGGAAGTCTCTTCTCTCTCTATTCCCCATCCATTTTTCTGGCCAGATTCAACCTGCACACTAACTAGTTGGTCTGTTCAAATCTTTGGGGGCACTTTGGGATAAAAATATGATTCTTGGGACCCGGGAGATAGCATGGAGGTAAGGCGTTTGCCTTTCATGCAAAAGGTCATCGGTTCGAATCCCGGTGCCCCATATGGTCCCCCGTGCCTGCCAGGAGCAATTTCTGAGCATGGAGCCAGGAGTAACCCCTGAGCACTGTCGGGTGTGACCCAAAAACCACACACACAAAAAAATATGATTCTTATGTGGACAGCAGCAGTAGGCAGAGAACTGTGTCCCCTTTTCTATGCATTTTCACAACAGGCCTCATAGCTTAGCCAAACAAGTGTTAGTGAGATTTCAGCCTTTTACTTGGCAAAATAGCAACTTGATTTTGCTTGTACAAAATATCTTCCTTGCATGATCCTAACCCCCATGACGATAGCCATCAAATCTGTTTTTGCTCAGTGTGATATTTCTAAAGCCCAGTTGCGACACATATTGAAGGCCTTCAAAAAAGATTGTTTCTAAGACACAAGCAAATGAGTATTTGTTGATTCTCTTGTACTTTTTTATTTTTGAAGTAGGGTCATGGTTGTTGAAAGTTTTAGAGCCTACAGACAATATGTGTTTCTCCTTAGCTCTAATTGTTTAAATCAGGAAAGGACTCTAATTGGCCTGCTGAGATCACATGCTAACAGGATGGGGTGAGATTGCAGTGGGCCACTCTGAAAAAGCTGCATAGGACTTGGGGAGAAGTGTGGCTCTTTCTTGCCTCTTTGGGACCAGGTACGTAGAAAGTAACTTCTGGTGGTCACCTGCCGCCTTTGACTTGCTTTGGTTTCTGCCTGAGGTCTGTGCAGGATGGAATGTGCTGAACTCACTTCTGAGTTCTTCCAGCCCAACATTCTACTCTTCCTCTGTTCCCCTTCTGTTTTCTTCCACCAAATTCTATTCCAGTGTTGTGGTTGATAAGTGGAAAAAGTCATGACCGTGGGCAGCATCAGTCAAGGAAGGCTTTATGGAGGTGAGCTTTCAGCTGAGTAGGAAAGGCTGCAAAGTTGTACATGAGGAGAGAAAGGAGGAAAGATTGCTTGGGGGCCACACCTGAGCTTACTCTTATCTACGCTCAGTGATCACACCTGGAAGGGCTAGGAGTGGGGGACCAGACGGGGATACCAGGGATCGATGCCAGATCAGCTGTGTGCAAAGTAAGTGCCCCACTCGCTGTTCGATTAGCTCAACTGCTCTCTTACCACTGTTACAGTTTTGCCCACTCCTCCCAGCAGTGGCTCTTTCTTTTTAAATGTAAATATATTTAGGTGGCCAAGAGAGATAGTGCAGAAGGTAAGAAGCTTGCCTTGCAAGCAGCTGACCCAGCTTCGGTCCCTTGAGCCCACTGGGAGTGATAAGCCCTGAGCACAGCCTGGTGTGGTCCAAGAAACAGCCATAAATAAATATATATAATTAAATTTAAAAGTAATTATCAGTTTTGATAAGAGATTCCTGTATTGATGCATCTTTATTCCCCCTTTTCTCCCAATTTAGCTTCTCAGAGAACAGCAAGCTCGTCTTCCGCAAGGATCTGAGGGAATGAGATACTGGACAGGTAAGTTGTGAACACCAAGTGGGACCCTGAACACAGATATCTCTGGGGTGGATGAACTAGACCTGTGGCCTTGTGGAGGGGCCATGTCTGTGCTCTGCTTTATAGTGAGGGGTAGAGAGTAGGGTTTTTGTGGATCAAAGCAGAATTACTCCGGAAGATAAGGAAGGATGTTTCCTTTTCATGAAATGACTGACACAGGCCCTTGCACACACAACTTTGTCCATACCACCTTCCAGAATACTATGGTTTGGGGCACCTTTTCACTTCTTCAATGGCTTTCCCTTGGAGACTTGTGTGAGCTCATGGCAATCTTCATTCCTTTGGGCTATACATGGAATTACTCAGGGGTTACTCCTGACTCTGTATTCAGGAATCACTGATAGCCGTGCTTCAGAAACCATATAAGATACTGGAGATCGAACCCAGATCAGCCCAATGCAAGGCAAGTGTTTTACCTGCTGTACTATTGCTCAGGTTCCCTCATCAGTCTTGCTTGATATGGAGGAGCAGATATCTGGGATAAATTGCTAATGTTAGGTTGGTCCTGATGGTGCATCTATTGAAGAAAGTTTTGTTTTTGTTTTTGTTTTGCTTTGTTTTGGTTTGGTTTTTGGGTCACAACCGGCAGTGCTCAGGGTTTACTCCTGCCTCAACGTTCAGAAATTGCTCCTGGCAGGCACGGGGGACCTATGGGATGCCAGGATTGGAACCACCGTCCTTCTGCATGCAAGGCAAACACCCTACCTTCATATTATCTCTCCGACCCCTGTTGAGGAAAATTTTACATCACATCTCACCCTGGAGAGCCTTAGGTATTTGGAAGAAGGGGACGTTGAAAGAAGGTGTAATTGGAGTCAATTTTGCCCCATGTGCAGTGACACCTTTTCAGATCTCTGAAAAGATTGCCAGGCCAGAAACATAGTGCAGTGGGCAGAGTGCAGGTTTGGCTTGCCAGCTTTCCAAGTTCAACTTTCACAATGCATGGTCCTTGAGCACTGCCTAGATTTGACCACACAAACAAAAATAAAGGTAACATTGGCCAGTCACAGCACTCTGTGATGGAGCACCCAATTCTTATATCTTCCAACTTGTTGCTAGATCCTTAAGAGAACATGGTTCTAGGGGCCAGAGTGGTGACAAAAGCAGTAAGGTGTCTGCCTTGCCCTCACTAGCCTAGGATTGACAGTGGTTCGATCCCTGGCATTCCATATGGTTCCCCAAATCAGGAGAGATTTCTGAGTGCATAGCCAGGAGTAACCTCTGAGCATCACTGGGTGTGGCCTGGACCCCTCCCCTTCAAAAAAAGAGAGAACATGTTTCCCTGTCCTGGAATTGGGGGAAATCTTGTTGTATGATACCACAAACAAGGTATCATTTTGTGGTATCAGATCAGGGTATCTTTCCTGCTCCCAAGACCATGCTGGAACCAACTGCCTCAGAGTGCTAGAAAATTGGTGCAGCTTCCATGAAAGGGTTTGGAGTGGCTGATGGGGGTGGGCAGTGTGTCCTTTGTCAAAAACTCCAAAGAAACAATCAAGCCATGTAGTTAAAAACATATCTGCAAGGGGCCCGGGAGATAGCATGGAGGTAAGGCGTTTGCCTTTCATGCGGAAGGTTTGAGTCCCGGTGCCCCATATGGTCCCCCGTGCCTGCCAGGAGCAATCTCTGAGCATGGAGCCAGGAATAACCCCTGAGCACTGCCGGGTGTGGCCCAGAAACCAAAAAAAAAAAAAAAAACAACCCAAAAACAAACAAACAAACAAACATATCTGCAACCAGTGGGCCTAGATTCAGTTTGCCAGTTCTGTCCTGTATTTAATTGTGCCTTATTCTCCTTATCTGTGAAATGGGTTTCACCAAAGTTTGCCTTCCTGGGATTGTGAGAGAGGTGAACTGAGTTATGAGTTAATAGGACCACAAGAAAAGACCAGGGGCTTAGGGAGAATTAACGTGGTCTTTACCAATGTGTGTGCACCCCAACCTATGATGTTGAATTGAAAATGTTTTCCCCAAGTTACATAACACTTGGAAGGAGACTGAGCTGACTAAGGCTATATTCAAGCTTCAAAGTTAGGAAAAGTGTGAGTAGTTGAAGGGAAGAAAACTAAAAGGGAAGCAGATGGAGGGACTCGAGCTGAGTCTTCAGGAGACACTGATCATTCTGAGGGTTGCTGTCTGGGGCTGTAGCCCTGAGATAGGAGTCTTTCACAATGAAGGCAAGGCATACAGAGATCATGGGCATGATGAGAGGCTGCAGAAAATGTCATTTTCCCTGTGGCCCAGTTTGGATCTGGGATAAACAAAATCTCTAAAGAGCTCTGCTCTTTTGTGCCTCTATGTCCCCTTTTCTCCCTTAGAAAGACTGCCCTTCCATAGGCCAGGGAGATAGAACTCAATGGGCTGGAACATGGGTTTGTATTTTGCTTGCAGGAGGTCTGGGTTTGGTCCCTGGCACCACACAGTGAGGTCCACAAAACAAAAAGTTGTCTTCCTGAGCTATACAATTTAAATTTAAAAGCCTTTACAAAGTGGAACAAAGCCAGTGCTTGCACATTCGAGAAAGAAAATATTGCTAAGAAAGCCTCAGGTCTGGTCAAAAATAAGTGTTTAGGGGTGTGTGTGGTAGAAATAGGACAGTGGGTAAGGCACTACATATGGTCTGTTAAGCACCACTTAGGAGTGAATCCTGATCACACCGCCAGGTCTAAGCCCTGAGCACTCCTGGTTGTGGTTCCAAAACAAAAACAAAAATTGGGCCTGAGGGATGACTTTAATGGGTTAGAGTGCAGGCAGGAAGCTGGGGTATGAATTTGATCCCCTGTACCATGTGGATCCCTTGAGCACTGCCAGCAGTAACCCTAAGAAACAAGCTAGCAGTATCCCCTGAGCATCACATGTGGCCCCCAAAACCAAAACTAAGCAAAAGAAAAAAAATTCCTGGGGCCCGGGAGATAGCATGGAGGTAAGGCGTTTGCCTTTCATGCAAAAGGTCATCG
>PVKC010007520.1:0-29388 GCA_004027635.1 Crocidura indochinensis
GAGAAGGAGAAGGAGATTTAAAAAGAAAACGTTCATTGTCTGTGGTGTGGTATTTATGTGTGTGTATTGGGAGCCGAGATCTCTATAGTATGTGACCTGGCTTTAATCTCTGGCACCTCATATGGTAGTTTGAGAACTGTAAGAGAACTTTACTAAGCACTTTACAATTTGTCTTAGACTCACATGCTTTATAAAGACCCTCAAATCAGGATGATATAAGATCCTTAGGTCTTTTCAGATTTTTTTTGTATATTTCCCAATCTTTCTATTACCCCATAATATATAGGATCTTTTTAAGGTCTGAAATCTTGTATCCAGTGTTTCTCCTGACGTTGTGTTTAGTTATCTCAATTGTTATCTCAATTATCTCAATTATTAGTTTTTAGTTATCTCAATTATCTCAGTTATTAGTTATTAGTTATCTCAGTTATCCTTTTCTTCATGCAGCATCTACAGATTAATTTTCCTTCAAGTATTTAAACAAATCACATACATCTTGCCAAGTATCCAGATCTTCAGATCTGGAAGAGTTAGCTACCAGTTAGTTAAATGTAGTCTTCAGAGAGTCAGTCACCGGAGAAGTGAAACAAATTCTTTAAGAATGAGGTTCTTTAAGTCCAGAACTCAGGATTCACCACCCAAAAGACCACCAAGGAGAAGGGAGTAATGTAAATGCAATAGAGTTTATTCCAGCATGCTGGGATCCAACATCTAAGAAATGAGGACCCCAAGAATGGCTCACAGGCCAAATTTAAAAGGGTACCTAGGGCTCCATCAAGGAATTGCTGCCTCTGGGTATTGATCTTTTAAAATTATTGGTTCTTAGTACAAGGTTGGGCTAGGATTGGTTGCAGCATCAGACAAATGGTTATGGCAGGCTATCAGCTCAGTGGGGTGTAATCAAGCATTTCCAGATTCAGGTTGTGGTGTCTACTGGCTGGCTGTCAACTTGTATTTAGTCTCTGATATCTGACCAGGAGGCCAGTTCCTAGGATATCTCTGCTTTTCCGGCTGAGTCTTAATACTTTAAAACTGCAGCCTGTCATGGTTGCACTTAGGCTCATAACAAAAGCCAAGTTTACAGCAGTTAACTTCCTTAAGCATATCTGTAAGCAAAGGTACTCCATATTCTAATATTTAGGTTAGAGTTAATTCTAAATCTTAGATCCTTACAGTTCAGTGCATTCATCAGATTCTAGTTAGGTTCCTGTAGCAAGAATGCAGGATGCTCACAGTACCACTGAGCTGGCAAGCATTATGTTACTCAGATTTCACTGTTATTTGGGTTTCGGTTTTGGTTTTGATTAAGCACCTTCTTTGTTTCTACAAGGTTTTGAATGCAATTCTAACAATTTTTTCAGCTTATTCTTTGCTTTTGAGGATGGATACACTTCAGAGTTACCAGGTCCATAATATTTTAGCCACACTTCCCAAGAACCATTGTATTTTGATTATGCATTTATGGTTGCTAACTTATAATGTACCTGAGATCGGGCATATTGCCACCATTTTCCTCACCATGATTTTAGGGCTTACAAAGTGCTGCTTGTAGCTGAATGAATGTTCAGTTAGCCTCACTTAAATGTCTTTCTGACACTTTTTCCAGTTACCCTGCTTTTCCTAACCTCTTTCACTTTCGGTAATTTGTTTTCTTATTTCCCTGACTTATTTTTATTAAAATATACACAGAAGACAAAATAACTACAAAGCTTATTTTTGCTGGTTATAAACAATAGAAGTTTTTAACTAACTCTTTTTTCCCTTCCTATGGAAGATCTTGTGGGAGTTTAGTAAACAGTGCTGTAGTTTAAGAAGGTTTTAAAATGAAGAAAAATGTCAATTGAATATTAATAATAAGTGGTAAACCTATTTTGTGGACTTTTACATTTTTAACAAAGATATTTAGATAAGAGTTATTATTTTATCTACCTACAACCAGGTGAGAACATAGAGGTAAGATATAGAGTGCAAGATAACTAAGATTATTGAAAATTGAAAAAGTCTATACTTTAGAAACTGAGTTCTATACTTTATTGTAGTAACGCAACTTAATATACTTATAAAAATCTTGGTGATTAGACTACATGTTTAATAGTGTTTATAATCTATGTTAAGGTTTTCTGTAGACAAGTTCTGGTTTGTAGACCAATGAAAGAATGATGGCTTAATCCCAGTTCAGCAGACCAATGATTTTCGACCCTTTTATGATTGGGGATAAAAAATGATATCTGATTAACAGTCAGCAATCACTGCTCAAAGTCCTCACTTCTTATAATGTGGATCTCAAAATATAGAATCTTGTAAGATCTTTAAAAAGTTTCTTTTAAAAATAAGTTTCTTTATGATTTTCTGCGGGTAATTTTTTGATTTACATATTCAAATAATATACCTACCTACCCAGGATCACATACACATTTCTCAAGCATAAAGGAGTCATGGGTGGAAGTTTTAGAATCCCTGATGTAGATGATGTTAATCCTTTAATATATGTCTAAAATTCACCTCGTAACTAAAACATGGTTTACCATTAAACATTAAAATTGAGAAAAATCATAAATTTGATGGCTTGTCATAATTGAAAACAAATGACAGGAAGTCTCATGAATCAAGTCAAGACTTGAATAACTACATTTATCTAAAGTAACAGCCAACGGACTACCTTTTATCACAAGCAAGGATTTATTCTCTGGAATTCTTAGGACATTAGTAAAATGGACAGATATGTGACACAATTGTGGAGTTTCTAGACTCTAGACTTACTACAATAAAATTACTACAACAAAATAGCTTCAGAATATGTTTGCTCACTCATCTTTAGAAAATCAAAAAGTTGCTATATAATAACAAACACATACAAATATTCTAAAAACTTAAATCTTTGATTACAGGAGGCTTTATAATTTTGTATGAAAATAAATTGCCTGGGACTTGCCCTGGGTGAACAGGCCTTAAGCAATGTCACCACAAGGATTAAGAAAACAAGACAGACAGAGGAAAAATTGAGGTCAGGGGACTCACAGCCCTGTAGCCTGAGAGCCCTGACAGTCCTCTGCTTACAGTATTTATAGTTTAGAATGATTAACACAGGAAGAAGAGCAAACATTAACAGACAATTGCCTATCTATGCTAATATAACCCATCTATGCTTTTACATATCAAAAGAGCAGAAGGGGGCAGCTAAAGCAAATGTCTTTGGATCTTTAGATTGTCTTCTTTTGAGAGAGATTACAGATAAAAGACTGAATACAGAACCTTCACCAATAGGGAGTTTTCTAAGGGTACTGACATTCTGGTATTCTGGAAAATGTCCCTAAGTCACCATTTCAGCCCTTCCCATACTTTCTAGCTTCCCATACTTCCCATACTTCCCATCTTTCTAGCTAAACATATTTTTAAATAATATTTTTATTTAAGCACCATGATTATAAACATGTTTGTAGTTGGATTGCAGTCATAAAAAGAACATGCTCCTTCAACAGTGCAACATTCCCTTCATCAATATCCTCTATGCCTTCCATCCCTACCCACACCCTTCATCCCCCCATCTCTGCATTCAAGACAGACATTCTATATATTATCACTTATTATCACTGTCATGATAGTTATTAGTGTAGTTATTTCTCTAACTGTACTTATCATTCTTTGTGATAAGCTTCATATCATAGGCAGTTCTTCCAGCATCATCTCTATTGTCTCTGGGTATATTATAATAACATTTTTTATTTTTCTTAAAACCCATAGATGAGTGGGACTATTCTGTGCCTCTCTCTCCTTCTGACTTATTTCACTCGGCATAATAGTTTCCATGTCCATCCCTGTATAGGAAAATTTCATGACTTCATCTCTTCTGATGGCTGCATGGCATTCCACTGTGTATATGTACATGTACCACAGCTTCTTTAGCTTCTTCTGTTGAAGGGCATTTGAGTTGTTTACAGATTCTGACTATAGTATATAGCACTGCAATGAATATAGGTATGCAGAAAGCATTTTTGTATTGTTTTTGTGTTCCAATAGTATATCCCTAGGAGTGGTATAGCTGGATCATATGGGAGCTCAATTTCCAGTTTTTTTTTGAAGAATCTCCACATTGTTTTCCATAAAGGCTGAACTAGATGGCATTCCCACCAGCAGTGAATAAGAATTCTTTTCTCCCCCATCTCCACCTGCACTGATTGTTCTTGTTCTTTGTGACATGTACCAGTCTCTATGGCAAGAGATGGTACCTCATGAACAAGTAGGTTTCATTTCAGGAATGTAAGGATGTAAATCAATCAACATAATGCATCATATCAACAAAAGAAAAAATAAAAACCATATGATCATAACAATAGATGAAGAGGAAGCATTTGATAAGTCCAACACCCATTCTTGATAAAAAATTCTCAACAATATGGAAATGAAAGGAACTTTTCTTTTTTGTTGTTGTTGTTGTTTTTTGCTTTATTTTTGTTTTTTTGGGGGGGTCACACACGGCAGCACTCAGGGGTTACTCCTGACTCAACACTCAGAAATAGTACCTGGCAGGCTTGGGGGACCATATGAGATGCCTGGGATTTGAACCACTGTTCTCCTGCATGCAAGGCAAATGTCCTACCTCCATGCTATCTCTCCAGCCCCAGGAACTTTTCTTAATATAGTCAAGCCATCTACCATACACCAGTGGCAATTATTATTCTCAATGGTAATAAACTAAAAGTCTTTCCTCTAAAATCTGATACAAGACAAGGCTATCCCCTTTCACCATTCCTATTTCTTGCCATAGTGATCAGTCAAGAAAAAAGATATCAAAGGTATCCAGATAGGAAAGAAAGAAGTCAAGCTAACAGTGTTTGCAGATGATATAATACTATATTTAGAACACTTTAAGGGCTCTACCAAAATGATTCTAGAAGCAATAGAAGTCATATAGCAAAGTGGCTAGCTACAAAATTAACACGCAAAAATCAATGTTGTTCTTACACACAAATAATGATAGAGAAGAAATGGACATTTAAAAGGCAATCTCATTCATGAGTGCCACACAAACTCAAATACCTCGGATTCAACTTAACTAAAGAAGTAAAGGACTTATAAAACAAAACACAAAACCCTGCTTCAAGAAATAAAAGAAAACACAGGAAATGGAGACATATACCCTGTTTATGGATTGAGAGGACTAGCATCACTAAAAGGCAATACTTCCCAAAACATTGTACAGATTTAATGCAATTCCTCACAGGATACCTATTACGTTCTTCAAAGAATTGGATCAAAGACTTCTGAAATTCATTTGCAACAAGAAACACCCATGAATAGCTAGAGCAACCCTTAAGAAAAAGAATATAGGAGGCATTACTGTATCCAACTTTAAATTTGTATTTAAACTTTAAACTTTGTATTACAAAGTAACAGTCATTAAAACAGCATGGTATTGGAATAAACACAAACTCTCAGATCAATGGAATAGACTTGAGTATTCAGAGAATGTTCCCAAGACATACCATTAATTAAACTTTGATAAAGGGGCAAGAAATGCAAGGAGCAAGCAAAGCCTCCTCAGCAAGTGGTGTTGTGACAACTGGTCAGGCACATGCAAAAAACGAACTCAGACCTCCAAATAACACTATGCACAAAGGTCAAATTCAAATGAAGACCTTGATATCAGACCTAAACCATAAGATATAAAGAACAACATGTAGACAAAAAACTCCATGACATTGAGAGTAAAGTCATCTTCAAAGAGGAACCATCACTCTCCCAACTAGTGGCAGTAAAGATAAACAGATGGGACTATATTAAGCTGAGAAGCTTCTGCACCACAAAGGAAATAGTGGCTAGGATACGAAGGCCACCCACAGAATGGGAGAAACTCTTCACAAACACAAATAAGATAAGGGGCTAATATCTAAGACATACAAGGTACTGACAGAGCTTAACAAGGAAAAACATCTAACTCCATCAAAAAATGTGGAGAATCAATGAAGACACTTCCTCAAAAAGAAATACAATTGCCAAAAGGCACATGAAAAGTGCTCCACATCACTAACCATCAAGGAAATGCAAATCAAATAGCTAAGCATATTTATTTGCTAGATGTCTGTTTATCCAATCAAAGAAAATTCAAAATTGCTCTTGGGGCAGAGGAAAGAGCCGACTGGCAAGACCCCTGTACTAATTTGAAGTTGTCAGAAATGATGTCTTCTGGTATTCTTTTAATGCTTTCCTTCTGAACATTCTGAAACCTTCTGAATCGTTATCTGACAAGATCTCTATGAAAAAACATTTGAAAAATAATCTGTATAATAGGTATATATAATTTTGCTGCTGCATTCTATCTAAGAGCACACCAACAGATTTATTTTATACAGTTTTGTTTTGGAAGTGTGATGACAGCATACCTGATGATGCTCAGGATTACTCCTGGCTTTGTGCTCAGGTATCCCTCTTTGCAGTTCTCAAGTGACCACATGAATTGCCATCATTCAAGCCAGGTCACAAGGCTTTATGTCACTTACCAGTTCTCTAGCCCCATGAGCATATTTTTTAAAGATAGGGCACACTTTTGTCATTTTGTTTTCAGGTAATAATAGAAATTCATCTTATTCCAATGTACAAAAATCAATATTCTGAAATGTATCAATTGAAGTGTAGAATTGTGTTACTGTGTACTAATTCCTAGTACTTGATTTTGTTTTCCTCTCTGGAAATATTATGGAAACAGTGGCCATTATTAATTATTAGACTATAAAATCAATACTCAAAGGGTCATCTGGAAAGTAAGTGAGTTTCTGATCATCTTTAAGTGTTATTTCTTCATTAAAAGGCTACCAAACTGGGATCAACCAAATTTTCATTTGGTTGAAAAAGACAAATTCATCTGGTTGAAATATTTGAAAAGCAGTTATTTAACAAATCCATTTTTAGCTCTCTTTAAGATTTAGTTTTTCAGTGGGGATTGTAAATATCTTTAAGTACCAGAAAAATAAATGGCTTTCCACATTTTGACTATGGAATGAGAAATATAAATCATAGCTAATTTTCCCTGAAGAAGTGGTTGTTTCACAGCCTAATTTTTAAAAAGAAATTGTTGCAATAATCTGAAAACTCTGTGTGGTTCTTATGTACTGAAAACCAAAATTCTTCTGCCAAACAGCTTTCTACTCATGGTTTCTTAAAGAAAAAGTGTATATTCTTTCTTACTTTGTACTTGGTTATGTAATATCTCTCACTATATCTTGTCCACATTCCTCCATGTTTTCCAATTGATTTTCACAAAGGTCTAAGTACCATTTATTCTGATGAGTTACTGGACTTATTAGTAATATGAAATTTGTGCTGTTTTGTATGGTTGTTAATTGCAATCTTTTGATCAGATTGTAAACATCTAGAAGACAAAACCATGTCTTGTGCTGCCTAACCCAATGCCTATCTTATAGTTTGTATTTGTTCATTATATTTTTTTGTTTTTTCTATCTTAGCCAAAATATAGAACACCAGAAAAATTAGTATACCCCTCTTTTGAGAACCTAGTCATTGGAATAAATGAATGTAGTGAAATAAAATCAGCTGAAAACACTGTGGATTGAAATATTAAAACTGGTGGGAGGGAGGATTCCTAGAATAAGCTTGGGTTTTTGTCTTCACAGTATCTGGAGATACACAGTTCTTAAATATCATCTAGTACAGTAGTTCTAAAAGATGGCTATTGATTTTGTTGTCATATACCAATACAAAAAATGTGAAAGATGCTACATTTCTCACTAGTCATCCTAGTCTTTTCCTTATTGTACTGGTTTTGTCCAGTGGCTTCTGTACTTAAATATTCCTTTCATTATTTCATTATTAATTTTTAAAATAAGAAAACATAGTTTCTATAAGATTTCTTATGTTCAGAAAATAGAAAATGCCTTTTGGTGACATAATACTATTAAAATACAACACATTCAAAGAAGGATTTTTGTTTGATTGGTTTTAGTGATTTTTTTGGAGGGAGCACATATCATAGAGCTTGAGAGCCACTAGGGTTACTCAAGGGCAACATTGACCCACTAGGGCTTGAACATGAAAGGTATGTGCTCTCCCACCTGAGTCACATTCCTGAATCCTTCCCCCAATGTTTTTTGCCTCAGGGTAATATTTAAAGTTTCACTACTTGCCTTGTACCAATTTTGAGAACTGCTCCCATGAATTTCACTATATATTGACACACACACACACAAACACAAACACACACACACACACACACACAAAACATCAACTTGCAGGCCTCCATGCAAGGATATGTGTTCTGCTGTTGAAAGAGAAAATGGAATAAAATTCAGTGAAAGTATGTAGTTTCTCTGTTGTTCTCATGTTAAAACTACAGAAATGGGTTTTGGTAGCTCTAAATCCCAGCTAGAAAAGTGATCTAATTTAAAACTTTAGGTTCTGAGTGTTAGGTTTGATTTCACATTTTGATGTGTTGCTCTTCCAGGGTTTTGAAGGTGTTTCTCTCACGAACAGCCCAACGAATTCCCTATATGACTGGTGGACGAGTTATGAGGATGCTAGCAGTGATACTCTTGGTAGTATTTTGGTTTCTTGTTGGCTGGACATCATCAGTTTGCCAGAATTTGGAGAGGCAGATGTCACTTATTGGTCAAGGGCAAACATCTGATCACCTCATCTTCAATATGTGCCTCATTGAACGCTGGGATTACATGACAGCAGTTGGTATGTGGTTCCTCTTTTGTGTGCTTGTCCTGTTCTTTTTCTGGGAATAAATGGGCTTCCTTGGAAGTTTGCTAAGATTTTTCATGAAGTCTAAAACTAATTTCACATAATATAATTTTGGGTAAAATTATATTATGAAAATGTCCTGCAATGACATGTGGAATGTAAACTTTTTCTGGAAGTTTTCATTCTTTTTCAAAGGTATGTACTTTGTTAATCAAGGGGTTGGAGCAATAGTCAGTGAGTAGGGCACTTGCCTTGCATGCAGCTGACTTGGGCTCAATTCCAGATATCCTCTGAGTCTGCCAAGAGTGATTCCTGAGTAAAATGCCAGGAATAACCCCTGAGAACTGCCAGGTATGACCCTGAAACCAAACAAGCAAAAAGAAACTGTAATCAAGAACAGAGAAATGAAGTAAAAGGCAACTTCTTCATACAAGCTTTCTACATTCTCCCTAGTGTATGTGCCCCAATTGATGTGCAATCCCCTGTTCTCTTAGTGTTTTATAGAAAAACTTCTTGTGTTTGTGTGTGTGATAAGTTTAGTTCCTAAATATTTCAGAGTTGGTATGTAGGACACTGTGTAATGATTTATCCTACACAATTTCTAATAAATATTCTAAAGATAATTTACTACAGGTCTATGAAGAGATGTTATTACACAAAAATGAAGTCATGTTGTGTTAGGTTACTATCTGCCAATGGAATTGTAGAACTTGGAAAAGACAGATGATAACTTGGTTCAAAGACATATTATTTTCTAGAAACTTTAGGGTTTTAGTGGTTTTTAATTTATAAAATAGAACACTGGAGGGAAGGGCCCATTCCCATCATTGCTCAGGGCCAGTGGATCTATAACTGGTGGAATTTCAGGTGCATTCTTCATTAATAATCAAACAAGCATGGCTTGTGTTCTTTAGCTTGAGTCACATCTGAAGCCTCCACTTGAGTTTTAGTTGGTTTTTAGACTTTTATTTTTATAAAAAAGAATCCATAGAAATTTTCTGTGATTAATATGAGATTATTTTTAGGTAAGTCTCCAAAGATACAAAAGTAAAAAGTAGAGAATGAAAATATTTTCTTATTGTTCCCCTTGGTAAGCCACAGGAAAATTTTGGCTTTATCTTGCTTATATAAAAATAAGCACAATAGGATCAGGGAAATGACTCAAAGGGTTGTAGTATATGTTTTCTATTTGGAAGACCCATATTCCTAGTAAAACAAGAGTGAGCTCAGAGCTCTATTGAGGCCACTTGACACCCCCAAAATAGATTAAAATAAATAATTACATGAGTGCTCAAGAAATTAGTTGCTCCCTTCTTTGAGTGTAGATAGGATTTGGGTCGTACCAGTTATGCTCAGGTAACTTTTGGTGGTGCTTAGGGTTTTGAACCTGATTCTGCCACATGGAAAGCAAAGCACCTTACCCATGTATAACCTTTCAAACTATATTTTTGTATTGCCCATATTTGGCTACTATTGGTCTAATATTCATATTTAGTATTTGGTAGAAGCTATAAAGTTTATTTAGTTTACAATTCATATAGAACAATATTTTTCTAAAATAAAACACTTTTTGTTTATCATTTTTATTGTCTTTGTTTGTTTGGGAGCCACACCTGATGGCACATGGTTTACCCCTGACTTTGCGCTCATAAATTACTCCTGGTAGGGTTGGGGACCATATCAGATGCTGGGAATTGAATTAGGCTGATTACGTGTAAGGCGCACTTCCTACTCGCTCTGGTATCACTCTGGCCCACAGACTAAGTTTTTAAGAATTCTATATACCTAATGTTTATAATAGTAAAGCAATGGAATATAAAGAGAGAATGATATAATGAATATAGTTAAAATTCTACATATTTGCAAAACCGGTCATACTTTGATCAATATCAAAGAAGATATCAGTAAATTCACAGCTGTGGATATTGATATCAACATCTGAAGATAAAGCAGAGAATTAAATTAAAAGGCAGTTATTATTATTTTGGTCTGGATATAAAATTATATAATAGAAGAAACCTTTAAGAACTTTTGCACATTATTCAACCTTAAGTATAGAAAAATTTGGAAAATATATTTTCTGGGAGCTAGAGTGCTAAAATGAATGTAGCTTTGTTCCTTGGCACTCCATATGTTCCCAAGCCCAGCTATGGAGTTATTCCTTATTTTAGAGCCAGGAGTAAGCCCTGAGCACTGCCAGTTGTGACTCCCCCTCAAACAGAAACATTTTCTTTTTTGTTTTTTTTTGGGTTTTTTTTGTTTGTTTGTTTTTGGCTACTTCCAGTGTTGCTCAGGCGTTACTCCTGGCTCTGCACCCAGAAATCACTCCAGCAGGGGATAGAACCACGGTCTGTCCTAGGTCAGCTATGTGCAAGGCAAACTGCCCTACCACTGCGTCACTGCTCCAGCCCCGAGAAACATTTTCTAAAAGTACTATGAAAAATGCTACTATATTTATTTTTTAATATAAATGACATAATGCTCTGTGGGTAGACCGAATGGGAATAACGTATGGCCTATTTCCATGACCTTTCTTTAATTTTATACAAATTGGTTTTGAGAGATATTTGAGACTTCCTATAGTTTTATTTTTCAGGACTGAGAGAAATAGCTCAACAGACTAGAGAGCTCATACTTTGCATGCTGGAGATCTGAGGTTGCTGTCCAGAACTATATGATCTCCAGAGCATAGGCAGACTAAACTAGGGGGGTGGGAATAGCACCCTGAGCACCTCCAGGTGTGATCCCCCAAAATATTTCATTTTGTATGCTGGAGAATAGGACCAAAGTCTAAGAATATTTATTAAAGTCATTTGAGTCACTGATATTATTTAGATTAATGGAAACAAGTGTAAATAAACATTTTGATACTAAGACAGCAATGATAGGTAGAAACAAGTGGGTATTAAGGAGGAAATGTTCAACTTGGAATGAGACATGTTAGAATTTGTTGTATTTTTGGTTTGGGTTCACACCCAGCAGTGTTTGGGGAAGTCTGTGGAACTAGGGCTCAAACCAGGGGTCCCACATGTGCTGTATGAGTATTTGCTATCGCCCTTCGAGCTATCTCCAACTAGAATACATTGTGAAGTGCTCAAAAGTTTACTGTGATCCTGCAAACATGTTATAGGAATTTAGAGAACCAAGAAAGTGAGATGATGAATCAGTAAGCTGGCTCTAAATTGCTTTAATGTATTTTTTTTATCAAAAGTTATCAAAGTCTGGGTCTTTAGAGTTGGAATTTTTAGAATGGAGAAAGACAGAGGACAGTGATTTCATGTGATCTCAAAGCCAGTAGCACCTGGGGTCTTAAAACACCTGGGGATGTGTTAGTAAAGTGATATTCTTGGACCTGCCTCCAATTTCCTCCATCAGATACCTTGAGAGAATGGAGCATGCCCAGAATCTTCAAAGAATGTGACCAGACCCTTCAGGTGGTTGTGATGTCACTTTAAACCATAGAACTACTGGCACATAAGAAGTAACCACATGAACTTAGCATTATTACTTAACACAGTTGTGCTCTTTGCATAGTAATCTAATTCTCTCATTCATTACTAACACATTCTTTGCTATGATTATGTCAAGTCTTGCTTCCTTTCTTATTATCTTCAAGCTGTCCTTGTCTTTATTTTCTCATATATATCTTGTATTTAAACATTAAGTAGGCACTATCAGATAGAAGTGTGTTCCAATTCTTACCTAGTTTGTAATTCTTACCTGTTTGTTGACATATATTTAGTTATATATTATGGTGTTCACATATGTATTATACATATGGTTTTTACATATATAAATACTCATATTATCCCTGCCCATTCTTACCTTATCTAGATAACACCAATTCCACCAGTTCCACATTCATTCAACATCTATTCTTTTATATCCAGTGACTGTTTTTTATCTTTCCTAAATCTAAAATTCCTAAAGTGATGCATCCTAAAGTGATATGCCTGGTACCCTTTCAGTAACAGTGCCTAAAGATATTAGAGGAGAGAGAGAAATTGCATGCCTGAAATTCAATGAAAAATATGCAAAATAAAATCTTTACCTCCCACTTATCAATAAATTAATTGTTGATCAGTTTTTCATTTTGAAAATCCCTGCCTTTCTCCTTTAGCTTATTTTAAAACTACTTTTTCTTTCTTTTTTCTTTTTTTATGTTTTCTTTTTAATTATGAGAACAAAGATGCAAAGAAAGAGGACAAGGAAAAGTTACAGTGGAAGGACATACTTTTTCTGTAATAGTTTGTTAGTATCATAGACTATTTTCCTTATGACTTACTGCCATTGAATTCTACTTTTCTCCAGAGAGAACATTTAGCAGATAGTAAATCTGTCTAATAAAAATAAGAGAACTATGGAAAATGTGGGCATTAAATTCTTGATAATATTGGTGAAGGAGACAGAGAGGACAAAAGAGAACCCTGAGCTCGCATCTCAACCCTGAGGAAGGCAATATAAGAAAGAATTAAGACCCAAATTTCAAAGGGTTCCAAGAATATGGTGTGGAGGTCAGTATCCAGGTCACCTTTACAGAAAGGAGGTAAAGAGAAGCTGAGAGAAGTGACTGATTTTGATGGCAGGATCATAGTTTTTCCTTCAGAATAAGGTGAAAGTAGCAAGGTTGAAGGGTAAGATCTAAAAACATATTTAAAAACTATTGAGATAATATCAGAGTTTATAAGAAGGTAAAATTAGTTATAAGGTATAGAAACTAAAAGGTAAGAGGAAGTTAACTTTGTTGTTGTTGTTGGATTAGTATTTTTTCTTTGATATTTTTGTTATCTCCCAGTCATTGATTTGCACTAACAACTATCAAAACACCATAGATCCAATAAAAAAAAAACTTTGCCTACAGAGATAAAGTTTTTAAGGAAATGTCAGAACCTATTGGCCAAAGTGATAGCACAGTGGTTAGGTGCTGATCTTGCATGGATGGGGCCAATCAGGTTTGATCCTCAGTTTGCCATATGGTCCCTAACCCACCAGGAGTGACCCCTGAGTTCAGAGTCAGAAGTAAGCACTACCAGGTATAGCCCCCAAATAATACAAGTCAAAAAGTTATGACATGTGATTTAACAACTAACATTTACAATTTGAAATATCTTGAAAAAGCAGATGTGTGGTTGCTTTAATTTTTTCCATATTGTCCTATTGCAGTTTCCCTTATTTATCTTCCAGCATATTAAAATTTCATTTATCTTTCAACCTAATAGCATGAAGTTATTTTTATCCTCACCTAATATCATGTTTTCTGGTCAGTAATATATCACTTTATATATTCCTACAAGTATTTTTCCATTTTATTTTTTTATATTCAGAAATAAAGTCATATATCTTTAGATAGCTTAAAAGGAACTAAAAACTAATTATTCCTTGCCTCCTGAAAAGAAATATTTTTTTTTGTTTTGGGCCACATCCAATGACACTCAGGGGTTACTCCTGGTTATGCACTCAGAAATCGCTCCTGGCTTGGGGGACCATATGGGTTGCCTGGGATCAAACCAATTTCTCTCCTGAGTCAACTGTGTGCAAGGTAAAAACCCTATCACTGCACTATCACTCCAGCCCCTAAGAAAAATAATTTTTATGCAAGGGGGTAAGGGCAGAAAGTAGTTTTTATTTGAGGTAGGAAATCTTTTTCAAGAAGCTAAATATACTCAATGTCAGGAATTAATTTGGAAAACAAAAAGGAATAATATTTTTAATATGTTGGTCAACTTGCCTTGTGGATCTGCTTTACCTATCAAAAACAATCTAATTTAATACAAACTAAAGAACTGTCTATAATGTTACTTTTTCACTGAAGTAGAACTCTGGTTAGAAATATAGGCCAGAAATATAAAGATTGGGTCCATTCTGTGCTTGCTTAGCACTCAGAACTGCTTAGATAGTGATTTTTCTCAAGTGTTTCTCATAGAGGAAATGGGAATAGAAAATAACTCAGAAAAATATCCAAATTTCTATAAGCTTCGCTTTCATGTGTAAAGAAACTTGGAAAAATACAGAATAAAAATAACCCACAGAAGCCACCTTGTATTTGTCCATATCTTTCAATTATTATTGGCTTGCTTATGAAATTGTAAAGTAAATGTTAAAGAAAATAAAATCACAAATACTGCAATTCCACCATGATGAATGTTAATCAGTGTAGGAATATCTTATAGATCCAATAATCTGTTTTAAAGAATGTCTTTGTTATCTAAATATGGATAGCCTAGAATACATTTAAATTAGAATTCCTGTAAAGACTGTAATTTAACTCTTTGAGAATCATCTACCTCTCTAATCAAAGTAATTCAGTGCTACTTGAACTAGTCACCATAATATCTCAGTGCTTTCAATTTTCTGAGTAATGTTTAAGTATATCATGTATATGTCATGTATATGTCACTGAATGCCAAAGAAAGGATTCTTTCATCTCCACACCTTGTTTTCTTCTCCCAACCAAGTAGCTATATATTCTTCTGCAATGTTTCTTAGCTGGTTCTCACTATGGTCAGATACCTAACAAATTTCTTTCATTAGTAGGCAATTGAATATAACTTACTAAAAAGGCAAAGAAAGAGCTCAGTTCCCCATGTATATTCTATGACCAGAATCAGACAGAGAGGAGAATTATGAAAGCTTAAAATCCAGTAATTAAATCATTGCTTTCAATTTTATTTTAATCATGAAGGGTGTGTTCAAAATTTTCAGTGTTTTTGAGCCAGTGCTATAAAGTAGATTGCTAACTCTCTCTTTGATAAACTACTACCTTTGGCTTCTACTGTCAAAAATCAGGAATGTTGTAAATCTGGCATGAAAATCGGAATCAACACTTTAAAAATGTTACATAGCACATTTAAAATATTGTAGTAGAGTAAAGCTGATTACTATTAATTTTTTACAGTTAGTTTTAGTTTCTTATTTCCTGTTATATAAATAAGAAAGGGATAGGATTGAGAAGATATTCTCCTGAATTAAAAGAGAATAGCAATATCAAACTTCATACTTTGAAAAATGTTGATTATAGAATTCGAAGATTTATTTTCTTAAATCTAGATATCTTTATTGGTAACTTTATTGGTTGTCACTTATTCAAATCAGGATTTTATACAATAGCAATAAAATATCTCCTATTAAAAAGTTTAAAATTAGCTAGCTACCCTAAGAATTCCTATGTGTTGGTACAATTGGAGAAATAAATAAAATTTTGATCTCATAACTCAATTAACTTTTATCATTCCACCCTAGAATCAGGAAGGCCACATCTTTTTTTTACAATATCACTTTTAATTTTATTCTTTTTTGTTCAAATATCTTTATTTATACAACTTGATTACAAACATGGTTGTAGTTGGGTTTCAGTCATATAAAGAATGCCCCCTTCACTATTGAAACATTCCCATCACCAATGTCCCAAATCTCCCACCTCCCACCCTCACCTGTTTTTGAAACAGGCTTTCTACTTTCCTCATTCATTCACATTGTTATGATAGTACTCAATGTTATTTCTCTAACTGCACTCATCTCTCTTTGTGGTTAGCTTCCTATCGTGAGATGGACCTTCCAGCCTTCACTCAGCATAATATATTTCATGTACATCCATAGATAGGAAAAGTTCATGACTTCATTTCTCCTAACAGCTGCATAATATTCCATTGTGTATATAGACCACAGTTTTTTTTAGCCATTCATCTGTTGAAGACCATCTTAGTTAGTTCCAAAGTCTAGCTATTGTAAATAGTGCTGCAATAAATATTGGTGTGAGGAAAGGATTTTTGAATTGTATTTTTGAGTTCCTAGCATATATCCCTAGGAGTGGTATAACTGGATCATATGGGAGTTCAATTTCCAGTTTTTGAGGAATCTCCATATTGTTTTCTATTTATAGAGTTTCTTTCTCTCAACATCCAATTGTTCTTGTTCTTTGTAATATGTGCCAGTTTCTGCGGTGTGAAATGATATCTCATTGTTGTTTTGATTTGCATCTCTCTGATGATTAGTGATGTGGAGCATTTTTTTCATGTGCCTTTTGGCCATTTGTATTTTTTCTTTAACGAAGTGTCTGTTCATTTCTCCCCATTTTTTGATGTGATTAAATGTTTTTGCTTGTAAAGTTCTGTCAGAGCCTTGTATATTTTGGATATTAGCCCCTTATTTGATGGATATTGGGTGAGTAGTTTCTCCCATTCAGAGGGTGGCTCTTGTATCATAGGCTTCATTTCCTTTGAGGTGCAGAAACTTCTCAACTTAATATATACCCATCTGTTTATCTCTGCTTCCACTGTTTGAAAAGTGCTGTTTCCTCCTTGAAAATGCCCTTAGTTTCAATGTCATGGGAGAGTTTTACCTATCTGTTATTCTATATCCCTTATGGTTTCAGGTCTGATATCAAGGCCTTTAATCCATTTGAATTTTACCTACGTACATGGTGTTAGCTAGGGGGTTTGAGTTCACTTTCTGCAAGTGGCTAACCAGTTCTGCCAACACCACTTGTTGAAGAGGCTTTCCTTGCTCCATTTAGGATTTCTGGAAGGCCACCTCTTGAATTAGAGCTTGCTGGTAAAATCATCCAATATTGGCCACCTGCTAGAATTAGAGCTCACTGATAAAATCCTCCAATGTAGAGTTTCCACATTTGGAATACATAAATACTAGCAAGAATAGCACTATGGTTCATTCTTTTATCAGCAGTTAATTTCTAACTACATTTTTAATCACATACTCAACATACTGAAGCAATACCTATGGCCAAGATGAGTTTCACTAAGCGGGTGCAATCTCATCTTACCTCCCAAAAAAACCAGGTAGCAGAAAGTGACAAATGGTAAAATCAGAGAAAAATAGATTCCTATTTTATGGCGAAACCTGTGCAGATCTAGATAAGCCCTGAAAGGTTAAATTTTTTTCCAGAAATAGGGTGTTGATAATCTGATGTGAATTAAAAGGTATGTAATTTAAAATAAAGTGAAATAAACCTAGCACAGGAATTTATATATAGAATCTTATACAGGCTTTGGTTTATCTCTATTATTTTGTATATCTCTCTATCTCACCAACAGAATATTTCTCATCTTCAGTTTTATGAACTAATTCTATTCCCCACAGAAACTTTTCTATGAATTAAGAATGTTTGTGTCTCTGACAAGTTTATCAGATACATATGAGTTTTTTGGTTATGTAACTCCTGGGTGCCTTACCATCCCTTACTATATATCTTATTCCCAAAGATGAGGACAGAGAGAAAAATATAAGGCACAATAAAACATAATAGCTTCAGTTCACATTTCTTTTGGGAATCTTAAAATATTGGTATATTGTTGAAAAATTTCAACATTGATTACCTCTCTGTTCAAAAATATAAATGTATTTCTATGATTTTCACAGGGAATGTCTTCACAATAGAAAAGTCATGGTCTTTGTCATTTTCATTCACATAATCTTTGTTTCCCTCCTTCCTGGTATATTTTAAGCACATGAAACAGGCAGTGTAATGGTAATTTAGTTGTATGCCAAAGATTAGAAGAAACTGAAAAGAATATATTAACTCTATTACTGAGTTGTGTAGAGAAATTCTAAATTGGCAATTGTTTCTAAGAATTTAAAGACATAATTACTTTAGAAAATTGTGCTACATTCTGACAGGTGAACTATGATATAAGTGCCACTCACCAAGCACTGGAGAAAATGAATGAAATTTCTTCTTCATCTAGCTCATATTAATTCTAATAATTTAAATATATCTTCTTTTATTTTAATGTACCATACAGCCCAATACAAATGCATCACCTGTTACAAATGAATGGTGAAAAGAAAAGGAACAAAAGGATAAAGTTGAGCAATATAATTTTTCTTTGTCTATAGTATCAATTTTCAGTGTGTTTTAAAAGTTTAATAAAAAGATAAAAAACCTGATCAAATTGATATTGCCATAGGCTACCTGGTAAGAAACTTATGTAACGTATTTGAAGATCTTGCTGCAATAGCCCTAGAATATTGACGTGGCTTTTATTTCTTATTTACATTTTCCCACATCTTTTGAAGAGAATTATTTTACTTATTTTTATAATAATTTCTTTAAGTTCCATGGGTACAAAAATGTTTGTAGTTGGGTTTCAGTTATTGAATGCACACCACTCTTTACCAGTGTAACTTTCTACCACCAATGTTTTGAATAATAGCTATTTTAATGATTCTAAAGGTTAGGACAAATTATTATGTAAATTTATTTTTATGCCTTAATTTTATACTTACATTAATATATTTTGTGCCAAATGAATGCTAAATATTTTGAATGTATATGGTTTAAGAAAAACACTTGAGAAGTATGGAATAAAAGTAATTAGGGGCAGAGCAATAGTACAAGAGGCCAAATGCTTTTCTTGCATGTGCTTGACATAGGATTAATCCCCAGCATCCTGTTGGGTCCATTGAGCACCACCAGGGTAATTCCTGAATGTAGAGCCAGGAATAACCCCTGATCATATAAGGTGTGACCCAAAACATGGGGTGAGAGGGGGAGGGAGTAATTGAGATGTCTATGAAAAAAATCACAATATGTTCTAAGGAGCTTAGCCTTCTATGATTTAGCCCCCTGCCAAGGCCTATAATTATAAGAAGGGAAAACATGTTAAGAAGAAATGCTTTTGTTGTTGTTGCTTGTGTAAAGATATCTTAGACTGTCAGTTTTCAAGAAGGCAGATCTTTTCCTTTATTCAAAGGACTGTGATACTTTACATAACAAGCTGCTAATCCATTTAGAATGCACATTTCAATGTGTCCTCATAGTCCACCAATTCAGATTGCTTCAGGAAGCATAAAGAGAAAAGCCTACTTTCTCTCTCATTTCCACTGACATTAGAGAGAATTGAGCAGAAAGATTTGTGGTTTTTCCTTTTTCAAAAGCTGTCTGAGACCCCTTTCCACAGTCATAGCAATTTAAGAACTTTTACTTTCTTATTAAATTCTGTGGTGATTATAGTAATGAGAAAGAGATCGTTTAATCCTCAACAGCAGAGTATTTTCTCATTGTCTCATAATTCTCTCTTAGTGGTCATGCAATGTCCTGAGGAAAGTTAATATGAACATTAGTATTTCTTTAGTTTTCAAAACTATTAAATGACACAAAAAGAATAAGGTTGACATAATATAATTCATCATTTCTCTTTTTCTATACTATTGATAAATAAGTATGAAAAGGATTAAGTTTTTGCAGAGGTATTATTTGTTCTACAATCATTCTAAAATGAGTCAGTGGTCAAACTTATTCTTCAAAAAATATGTGAGTTTTTACCCTAAGTAAAGACAAAAACTTGTATTCTGTGTGCCTCTCGGAAAGGATTTAAATGCATCTTGTTAAAAGCAATAAGTAACACCAGTTCTAACTCCAAACAGCAATAAGACACATGGCAGGGATAAGAAAATAGACAAAACATTACTGGAAGATATTTTTTGCAGGTTTGGCATTGACCCTCTGCTCTGGGAAGTCTAATCCCATTCTTTCTTCCTGGTCTCCTCTTCATCCACCATTTTGAATGGACCCAAAGTACCTGGACTTTGCTTAATTTTCATCATATCAATCTTTAAAAATGTTAAGTGGAGAGAAAAAAATAAATACTTAGTTTTTCTGCCTAGCCTTCTCAGGATGCTGAGGAAAGAACTTGATCTAGTTTCTAGAGTATAGTGAAAGGAAGCAAAACAGAAAAGCCAGTGGGCAAATGTGTGGCCATACATAGCAATTCTTGTCTCAGAAGACTCCCAGGTAGGAAGTGAGAAGAATTGAATACCATTTTTATATTTCATCTCCCAGTCCTTATCACCACATACTCATCACATCCTGTCTTAAGATACCAGCACTTTTTTTTTACTTTCTTTAAACAAAATGTATCACATAGTTGACATAATGGACCATAACACACTAGCTTCCAGATAAGTGAGAGAATAGTTATTAAAGGAAAAGAATAGAAAGAAAAAAAGAAGACAAAAAAGTTTTTTTTTAAAAAAGGAAAGAAAGAAAAGGATAAAGTACAGTGTTAGTGTCCAGAATGAGAAGGATAAGACCACACAATGGAAACAAAGCAAAGCAAAGCTTTGTTTCTTTCTACTAGCACACTTCAAGCTGACCAACCAGGGTTTCCTCTCAGAGAGGTGACAAACCTGTGGACTACAAGCAAGTTTATGGCAGGTTTTTCACATAAGACTATTTCATTCTGTTATCCTTGAAACTGATAGACTAACGTCTAGGGAACTTTCCACAGTTTCTGCTCTTAGCCCTAACAAGGTATCTGCTTTGGCTAGGTGTCCCAGGGTCGTGTTTATGGTTTCTAATGGCCTTGAGAGCAATACAAGAGCTGTGAAAGAGCTGTGAGAGTTTGCAAATGGAAATAAAAGCAGATATAAATAGAAGCAGATCATGGAACCCTTAACACTGGGTGACATAGTGGTGTCCCTTCAACTCTAGGCTCCACAACAGTTGTTACTAGTTAGCATAATTGTGAAAATTATTGTATCTTCAATGAATTTATTCATACAATTGCAGAAGGTCTAGTAAGCTCTTGTTGCTAGCTGTCCATTCTGTTAAATTGGCATGTCCCTGAAGTTTGGTCAGATTGATGTCCCTGAAGAACACTGTAGAGGGTGATAAAGCAGAGCTATTGGCAAAATAGAGATTCTGGGAGATGGATATAGCAGATATGGCTTTGGCAGGGCCTGATTGCCAGGTTTCTGCTATGTGGCCCATGTACTCATGATTTTTTCATGACTTTGTTTACATCTTATTCAAGAAACGATTAAGTCTGTGGAGCTGCTCATGTGAACATATAACTGCATTTGTGGGCATGGTTACAGTTGCCCGGCTTCCTTGAAGAAGAAAGGTACAAGATACGGGTGCATGCATTTGCTCTCAAACCTCCTGGTGAAATCTCTGTCATACCTGAAGTTTGGTCTTATTGATGTACCTGAAGAGAAGTTAGAGAGGTGGTGAAGTGAGCCCATCATCAAAATGGTGATTCTGGGTGATGAATTCAGTAGGTGTGGCTTTAGCAGGGCAGAGACTTGGACTGCCCTCTCCTTCTGAGTTAGTCAGCTTTCTACTGCCTGGTAGTGTACTCCAATTTAATTTAATAAAAGTTATTTTGGGGCTGGAGAGATAGCATGGAGGTAAGGTGTTTGCCTTGCATGCAGAAGGTCGGTGATTCGAATCTCAGCATCCCATATAGTCCCCCAAGCCTCCCAGGAGCAATTTTCTGAGCATAATGCCAGGAGTAAACCCCTGTTTTTTTGACCCAAAAAACAAACAAACAAAATTTAACCATTTTTATTGAGGTACCAGGGTTTACAATACTTAATGCATGCATTTCTGTTTTTACCAAAGTTACAAAGTTGTTCATGATTGAGTTTCAGTCCTATCATGTACATTTTTAATAGTACAATTTTAAAAGCACAGTTTTTAAAAAGAATTTACCATAGGATTAAAGTTCATTTTCAGAGTTAAAAGTCATGAAATATTTTACAACTATGCAGTCAAATGTGGTAATTAAGTCACTGAATGAGTAATAGTTTAAATGATTAACATTATTACTTAATATGTACTACACATCATTTCTCACTCAAGAACTCATAATTACTTTTCTGTTGTCTTAACAAAAAAGCCAACAATGAAATCTTTACAACTGTAGATATATTTACCAATGCCTTCATTGCCATGCCTATCAAAGTAAACCAATATTTTAGTTACCGAAAGTAACCAACTTGATGGGATCAAAAGTGCTTTCAAGTATAGCTCTTTTAACAGTAACCAAGAGAGGCATATTAGTTGTTTAAATTACAAATACTTGTTTACTTTGAAAATATTTCTTCAGTCAGATGAAAAATTTCCAAGTTTTGTCTATATATCTGTTACTGTATAAGCAAAAGAATACCTCATCCCACAGATAAAAGTTAGAAAATATTGGCGAGAAACTAAAGCAACATGGCATCCAGATCCTGTTTTGTTGTCAACAAATTGAGGATTGAGTGCTAGTTTCAAAGCAGTTCTCAACAGTCGGACCAGTAGAGATCGTCCTGTAGCCCATCTCTGCCCATCTCTGTGGCTTGTTACTCTCTAAGAACTGAAAAGGGCACAGATTATCCACTTCTGGGTTTGAAAGACACTAACAACCATCTTCTTCTTTCCAGGCTGATTAAACCACTTCTCAGCAAACTCTAAAAGGCACCGATCACCTCTTATGTGGCTACAAGCATCCTCATAAATGTATCCCCTAAACCATAAGTTGAGGCTTTAAAATTCTTATCCAAGGATTCCTTTTATGGTTTTAATCTCTATTACTCTTTTAATTGCTCATAATTTTTAACCAAATAAAATGCAAATAATGCTCTCAAATATTGACAGTTTTGTTCACCAATTGAACTCTACAGTGCTGAGATTTTAGTATTGACTTGAGCTGTTTGATTTAATATTTAAAGATAATGTTTGTGTTGTCCACCATAATGTCAGAATAAAAGCAAATCATGTTTACTTTTATGGTTTTTATTAAGTGGATGAACTTAAAAGGGAAAAGGAAGGCTTTCAAAGAAACACTTGAAAATTAAAACTGAAATTCTTTTTCTCTTATCTCTTTTTGACATGTAAAAATAGTTTTAAAGATGCCCAGAAGAGGAAAAAAATTATTAATAGAAAAATGCTTTCCAACAGGCCAAAGCAGGGGACCACAGCTTGAGAGACACTGACCCTTTGAAGTTGATTTCTCTCTCCCTTTGTGGGTGCTCTGAGATCACATAGCCCAGGCATCTTTAGTGTCAAAAAGCCATATGAAATCTCACATTTTTGCTTAGCCAACCCCCTGTAAAGATAACTTGAAATTACTTTCATTTTAACATATTACATTTTAAAAGGCTACAGTAATTGATTGTTATCCCTTATCAATTAAAAGATAAAGTGAATACTCCAGTTTTCTAAAAACCCTATTGGATATCATAATATAAATGCAATTCACTTTTTAATAGGCTCATGTTTCCTATCAAAATCACTTAACACCAGAATTATTTTCAAAGGCAGAAGCATGACACAAATTTCAACTCCCACGTAATAGCACTGCAAAATTTGGTAACATCTGCATATTATCTTTACTAATTGCAGTGGTAGTCTGAAGTTAATTATATGAAACTAATATTTTTCCAAGCACAACTTTTTAATATCATATTTGGTTTAATTAGTACTTTGAATTATAAATTGTTTTTCAACTACAGCATATTGTTTGATATAGCTAATGAAATTATTTTAATGTTCAGCTTAGCTATTATGAGATCTTATTTTGTCTTTCTAATATAATTTTCATTGTAATATTCTAATCAATTTTATAACTACTTTTTTCTTTGAATGTTTAGAATTGTATTATATAAAAATACTCTAACAAGTGATGAGATAGTATTTTTATTTTCAGCTACATGTGATGCCCCCAAACAAGCAAAATTATAATGAACGTCAGTAGCATTTATTCATTCATCAAGAACTTAATAAATCATATCTATGTGTTGTTACAGTGTGAGCAGTGTGGAAAATTGAAAAATTAAAATCTTGCCCCAAAGAATAATAATTCTTTAAAGAGGGGAGTAACTAACAAGTTCCCCATCTATAGTATGTTGCAATAGTATTAGTTTTTGCATTGTATATTCTATTGGCTAAAAAACTAGAAGGAAATTCGGGGTAAGTTAGAATCATTTCCAATGACTGTGTGATAAAGATGAAACCTGAATTAAACATTGAAATTCTGGATTACATTTGTAAAAGTGAGAAAGAAGAGATTTCTTGTCTAAGCCCTCATATAAGCAAAGACTTGGAAATAATGATTCTTTGACATGTTAAGAGGACTGAGACTTCCAAAGCAAACTCATACTGAAGAACATTGGGAGAATATGTTATATACAGAATATGATGTCACAGAGGAGCAGAGATGTTAAGTTAAGCATCGTAAAATCAGTTACTGGAGATTTCCAAGTGAAGATGCATAGAATGTTTCCCCAGTAAAGAGTGGCCAAGAACTAGACAAGTCAAAGCCTAACTAGGAAATCTAAAAATACAGGAGAAGAATGCTAGCCCATGTAAGCAGCTAGCTTAGAACTTGGCAGACATCACAATATCGGAGGTGAAAATATGGCTATCCTGGCAAGAGCCCATTTACAGTGCCATTTAAGTACCCATTTGAGGGCATTTTCCTTATTCCCAGAATTCTATATCTCCATGTGTGAATCTCCTACTAGAAATATGAATGACCTCCCAAATGTAGTGACAGAAAATTGAATGCATCATATATGATCAAAAGGGTCATATAATTTCAGAAAAAATGAATTCATCACTGTTAGGAGAATGGAGTATTAATACAGGGGTGAGCCAGGTTCAAAATTGACTAGTGGGAAAAATTTTTAATCAGTAAGGAATGAACTGGTAGGCATAAGTAAGAATTCTAATTATTGTTCTTGAGAGGGATGGTGAATATGAAAAATAAATCACTGTAAAACTGTGTCCCTGAAAGGCAGTGCTGGGATTTTAAACCTGAAAGAAGTAGTCACAGTACACAGAGAGAAATGTATGTGTTCAGAAAGAAAATTACATGAGAGAACCTCAGCACTTCTGGATTTGTTTTTCTTGTTTCAGAAGAGCTTCCCCTGGAAGCAAAATTCAAAGTGTCTAATGTACTGAATAATAGGGGCCTCTAATACATCTTTTGGAGAGCTTTGAGTGAGGTTTATTTTTTTTTTCCTTTGGCATCTGGCCACATCAGAATTTTAGAGTAACTCATGACAGATGTGTTTACTTGAGAGATTTTCAATAATTGGAGCACTACCTAGTGTTTAAATATTGATTAAAAAATATGCTGAAACTTTGGCAGGTGAAACACTTTGGCAGATGGGAATGGAAATCAGTGTCTCAGTATACACGTAGGTTACCTCTGAGTAATGCATTTGGTGAAGTGTTTTCTCCAAATTAGAGCTTTCTTAATTAGATAGCATCGTCCAATGAGGTCATGTCACTAAAATAAATTGGATTTAATAATTATTAGTCAGAATTGGTTATATTAGAAGTGTTCCATTTGAAAAAATATCAGATGTTTTATTTAACATCGATTTACTCATTTTTAATTTAGTATTTACTATAAAGAAATTCATAGCAATTTCTATGTATACACTTTAAATTACTTAGCAGATTTATTATCTTCATCTTCCAGAAAAGAAAAATAGCCAGAGAGGGTACCTTGTCTAAAGTAACAAATATGTTTTTTAGGAATTGAATTAGATTTCAAACAGATTTTAAAGCTGTATTTTTAGGAGCATGTTGGTTACCTGGTCACTCACAGGGCATTGATTACTTCTGCCAGTGAATCATGACTCCAAGAATTCTAGCAAGCTGGGACAAGCAGTGTGGTGTCAGGATATGACTCTAGCCTCAGCTCTAAGGCCTTTTTAATTTAATTTTTCAAAATTAAATTGTATTGATATATTGGTTTATAATACTGTAACATTTCAGGAGTATTGCTTCCCACTTCTGTGTAAAACTCATCACACCTTGCACTGAAATTCTGATGCTATCTACTGAAACTCACAATCAAAATGATCCTATCCCCCTTTCTTGCCTCAGTTTCCTTCCTGTTTTTCTGTAGTAACCAACCACCATGCTTTCATCAAATCTGAGTTACTTTTATTTTTTAGCAGTTATTTTAATGTTTGTGTTACATATGTGAATGAAAACATTTGATCAGTTTTACTTCATGACTTATTTTTCTTAGCATAAGCACCTCACATTTCACCTCCTGTTCTTAGTATGATTAGCATAATTATGCAGATTAGCATAATACTAATTAGCATAATCAGCTACATGTTAAGGCTCTTACCTTGCATGTGGCCAGTCCTCCTTTGGTTTTTAGCAACACATGTTTTCCTGAGCACAGTGCCAGGGGTGCTCCAAATCCACCAATTTGTCACAAAGGCATTATTTTACCTTTGTTCAGTAGTTTCTATTGAGGATATATTCATAACTCTTGATCTGGTCATCTGTGGACAATCAGTTCTGGCAGATTGCATGCAGGGCTACTGTGGATAGCGCTATAGCCAGCTTTCTTTCTAGCTGCTGCTCTGTGCTTCTTTGTTGGAACAACAATCAAGTGATTGTGACTCTTACTGAACCTCCAGTAAGACTCCACACAAAGACCATACCTGCCATGTGTGATGAGACATGAAATAATAAGAAATTAATAATGATGCACATATAAAATATTATTCTTTTGGCTTTCTCTCCATACCTGTGTTCTCCATTGAATATATAGTGTCTCAGTTGATTTTTTTTTTGTATCTTTGTTTGCTTTATCCACCCCGGAGAAGCCCATGTACTCTTGAAGATTCACTTCCTCTCTTTCTCTTCCCTCACATCTTTCTAAGTCCATTTCGTTGGAGAAAAAAAAGTTAGCATGCTTCACTAATGAAATACAATCCTCTTCTTTTTTAGCAAACAGCTACAAAACCATGTATGACCGTGGATATACTAATTTACTATATCAACTCAATAAAATATATTTCTAGTAACTGTGTAAAACTCAAATATTTTGTTCCAAAGATTACTTTGTTTGGATTCAAATGCTTTGTGACCATCTTAGACTTAAATTGGGGATATAGACATTATTTTGTAGTATTTTAGGGAAAAGTCAGTTATTAGCTAAAACTAAAATTTCTTTTAGTTTTAACTAATATAAAATATTGAGATCCTCTCTAAAATAATGAATGTTTTAAATATAATAATGCAAAACAAAACCCCCAAAGGAAACCTTTGAAAAACCTGTACATTCAACAGCATTTAAATATATTGTACATATTCATATTTGACATTTCTGAATATACCTATTTCTAACTAAATTTATATTTCTATGAGTAGACAGAAAATGCTAAAGAAATTAAATTTTTGTTTTTCTTTACCTATGAAACTAATGGAAATTTGTTTATTTTCTTTGTTTGTTGTTCCACAGCTGAATTTTTATTCCTCTTGTGGGGAGTTTATCTCTGCTATGCAGTGCGGACAGTCCCATCAGCATTTCATGAGCCACGCTACATGGCTGTTGCAGTTCACAATGAGCTCATTATCTCTGCTATATTCCATACAATTAGGCAAGTGCTCTTTAGAGGTAGTAAATGTGTTTTTTTTCCTGATGTGTTGCAAGTTTATTTAAATAGAAAATCTGGATAAGATATATAAATGGTTAGCTTTACAAAAGTTAGTATTTTATCAATTGACTGCCTTCTTTTGTTTTGAAGGTTATTCGATGTTAAGCAAATTAGAGATTGTCTTGTATATTACATGTCATAATGTATACACATTTGTTCTGAGGATATAAAGCAAAACATGCATTTTTATAAAGCAGATTTATAGAAATTGTTTATGTTTTCATTTAAGGTTAATGTGCTGGTTCTTCATAAATTATGAACTCATCAAAAGCTATCCAAAAAACTGCATTTTTGTCTTGAAAAGATATTTTTGTCAGCATCAGATTTTTGCAGTTACTTTCTATAGTAAAATGTACAGCATGATCCTTTTTGGTTTTGATCTTGATGAAATACAGCAATGCTTGAGTGATGCTTGGCCTGACTGTGCAAACCTGAGAGTTCTATGCTTGAGATCATCAATGTAGTGCTTGAGATCCACCTTGAGATCATACCCAAAAGTTCTTAGAGAGCACCAGGGTTATACTTTGAAATGCTTGGGAGACCCACCCATGCTGGAATCAAACTCGAAGTATCAAATTCAGTACCTTACGTACACTAACACTAGCCAGCAACTCTGCCACTTAAGCTTTCTCCCAAGCCCAATGACCTTTGATTTTTGTTTGGTTTGGTTTGGTGTGGTTTGGCATCTAAACTTGACAGTGTTCAGAGGTTACTCCTGGCTCTGTGCTCAGAAATCATTCCTGGTGGACCTTATGGTTGGGTGGGATATGAGATGGCTGGGATTGAACTCCAGTCAACTGCATGCTGCAATGCAAATGCCTTACCCACAATACTATCACCCTGGCCCCTTTGGTTTTTAGTATCAACATTTCTCTCTATTCAGAAAGGAAGTGACTTATGTTAATTGTTTTTCATTTCTATAAGTTATCTTCTGAGAATTTTTGTCTGGCATATTAAATATGACATATTAAAATTTTAAATGTCATTCAAACCTCTGTAAAAACAAAAGAAGAATAGACTCCTATAGTTTGATTTTTGGGGAGAGGGGGTCACACTCGGTAACACTCAGAGGTTACTCCTGGCTCTACACTCAGAAATCGCTCCTGGCAGGCACAGGGAACTAGATGGGATGCCGGAATTCGAACCACCATCAATCCTGAATCAGCTGCATGCAAGGCTATGCTATCTCTCCAGCTCTGACTCCTATAGTTTGAAAGAAATCAAAAGATGGTATCCAACTTCTTCACATACACTAAAAACTAGAGCATATTTAATAATGAAATTAAAATGTTAGAATATTGTTTTTTGACTCCAGTGCTATAAATATTAACATGAATATTAACATATTGTGAATTAGGGTGAGAAGATATGGACCTGTGAATTTTTGCAGAATATTTATTTTCTCATTTGAATCAGTAATCAAAAATAATATTTGCAGGCCTAGATGATGCAAGAGAGCAGACTGAAGTTAAGCATGACACAAACTATTTCAAC
>PVKC010007521.1:0-29390 GCA_004027635.1 Crocidura indochinensis
GAGGAAAATTACATTGTCATTTAACTCCTGAAATCAAAACCATTTTCAACCTGCACCTGTAATTTAAGATACAGGGCAAGACATATAAGCTGCATTCTCCTCTCATCAATATAACAGGCATAAGAAATGAAGTTATGTTGACTGATTTTCAAAAAGATTCATGTTGTGTTATGCCTTGAGGAATAACATGAGACTGGATATTTTCATGAATTATTTTTAATAAAAATTAATTATAATTAGTGAAGGTGACAGTTGCTCCTGTAACCAAAGCTGTGATGTGAAACCTGGCATAAATTCTAGTCACTCTCACCCCGGCCCACCCCACCCCCACCGCCCTTCCACCTCTCAACTGCATAAGAAAAAAATGTGGTGGGTGCATAGATTTGACCAATAGATCTTGACACAATACAGAATGAGAAAGCCACTAACTGAAGTTCTCCTATCTAAACTTACTGTGATTTGAACAATCGTGCCCTGGCAAAACAGAAGAATGCTTTGAGTCACAATTGGTTTAGACATTCTAAGAAATCCTTTTAAGAGGCTTTAATTTTTGGTTTCAGCATTTTGTTCCCTATTTTTATCAGTTTCATACTTTTGGAGACAATAAAATTAAAAATACAAAATACACTTCAAATAAAGGTTTTAGCAAACCTGCATCTGAAATGCCACATTCTTTTCAGTGGATAACAAAGGAGAAGGAGGTGCTTCTGCTTTGGCCAGTCATATGTAAAGTACTGTTTTTAACAATATTGTCATGTTCCTTCACTTTGTAATTTACATAGACCTGCTTATTTGTTTACTTTGTCCGAAAAGCTGTGATCAGCCTTTACTGAAATCACAGAACTAATACCTTCATATCCTGAAATTCTCAATATTCAACCTGCTCGTTTCACTTGTATTCTACAGATGCTTCATTTGTCCCTCCTTATCCTCTAGCCTGTACAGATCTGAGTATTAACAATAGTAATTTTGTCTCTTAAAAACTGTCTTGTTTGAGTTGTGGTAGAAATACCCTCACTTAAAATGACAATAAGTAAGTTACCATTTTGTTTTATGCATCTATATATATATTAATATTCAGGGACACTACACTCACAACTTAGATAATATAATAAAGAAACTGTTCTGATATAAAGAGAATTATATAGATAAAAGCTTGATTTAATGTGTGAAATATTAAAATTATGATTGATTTAAGTTGCAAGAAAAGAGAAGTGATCAGTAATACTCCTATAAATAGATTTTTGCCATATTTCGCAACTAGAATATTGACAAATGTTTATGTATTGGGGGATGTTACTCTATCACTCTCTACTAAAACTTATGAACCTAATAAAAATCACCTGCCAGCTTCACAAATCAAATTCTTAGAGAAAGGAAGCTAGTTTCCTTACCACAAAAAACTTTATAATATCTGATTACCTTAATGTCTTAAGCCTTATTAAAATTTATAACCATGAGCAATATCACTATTGGTCAGTTTCTGATCTCCCTTAACAATATCCCCTTAAAATGTTTACCACTTAAATTCATTTAAAAAATAATGAGTGGTATACCTTGAAGTATCTTGAATAATGATATTATTATAAGAAATATCTAAAAATGGTCAATTGTTTAGCTTTTCCCCAAACTAAAGTACATTATAAAAGAGAGTACTTAACTTAAATCTTTACTCTTGGAGCTAAAAGGATATATTAGGAGTTCATGTTTCCCTAGAGATTTCATTCCTTTTGCTTTTTCCTATTTCCTCTCAATTTATGTTTTCATATATTGTTTATACAAAAGGTACTCACATGGGTGAGATTTTAAAAAGTTTAACTTCATTGCTGAAACTCTACTGTAACCTGTCACCCCCCCCCAGGTTACCAACAACTACTACAGTAATTCTTAAATACCTATCATTTATTGGCTACAACAGAAAATACATCATCTATTTGGTTTTTCCAATTACTAAGACATCTTCTGATCTTCTAAAGAATATTTTCACCCACACAATTCTCTTTTAGAAAAAAAATCTTGAATTCTCTGTACCAGAAAAACTCATTAAAATGAATTTTTAACATAAGATGTCAAAGTAAGGGCAAATGCTTGACTATCACATTTTGCTATGATATTGTTGATCACAGAAGTTTCTCATGCATCAATGCTAAAATCCTTACGGTAAAAAAAAAAAGGTGTTGGGTAGAAAATTCTATAGGTTGCTTAAAAAGCATACCAGTTGAATACTCAGTGTAAAAACTACTGAGCTATCCCCTACCTTTTTAACTAGTTTTCATTAAGCAGCTTACTTAACTCATCTTGAAAGTTGTTTTTCAATATTTTTAAATAGATTATCAATAAAGTTATTTTTGTGCTTTGTATTTTGGAGTATTCCTCTGATCACAATAAAATGGACAGGACAAAGAAAACTGCAAAGATCCAAGCCTATTCAATAAAGTACACCACACAATTTAATTTAGTGAACTTTTTAAAATGTATATAAAACTTCTCTTTTAAGCTCTTTTATTTATAGATATAACAAGTATTTTTACATATCTACAGATTTAGAGCTTCTATGGCCTGGGGATATACTTGACAAGTTATCTCACAAATTAGAACAATGTCTGCTCTTAAAACATAATGTTTATAGTCATCCCATGTGTTTCATGATAAATAGCAATGTAAAGACTAAACATTTTAAAAGTATACCCACCAGCATTATGTAAAGGCTAAAAACACATTTCCAATGAAGAAATGCTTTAATATGTTAACCAACCTGTTGTGAAGTTGAAAGTGTTGTTTCTCTAGAAAATCAAGCACACCACCCAGAAAACTGCCAGTCTTGTGTTGTACTTGGAAATCTTTGTAATCCATCTCAATATGGAGAAGGGTGAGGTTAAAAACTACTGATTTATTTGACAGGAATGTATACAACAGCATGCTCATAATATTAAGCACCTGCTCAAATTTAACTCTGTAGTAGGAGTTAATCACATCTGAAAACTTGAAATTTAAGAAGTTACCAGAAACACATTTGAAAGTAGATTTAATTAAATTAAAAAATGTACACTGGGGTTTAGAAAGTTATTGAAAAAGAACTTAGTAAATGAAACAAAGAATATGACTTTATAACTTTTCATTAATCACTGATTTTATTGCATCACTTACCTATTTCTAAAAGTTGGAAATATTATATTGAACTTTTCAGTAGATAGTTTTATTGAAAGTATAAAATCAACGCTCAGGAAATAAGAATGGTCTTGTTACATTTCAGATCACTAATTCTCAGAGTTATGAATATGGTTCTCATTGAAGACATAAAATCTACATTCACACAGGCAGTCAGAGGTTAATAAGTACAGATAATTACCATCTTTATCTACCCTGATCTTCCTTTTGCCTCAGTTGATAAATAGGTGTATGCCTAATGGGTTTTGAGAGTCAAAAAAAGGAAAAATAAAAAAACTTCAATATATGTTATTAATCATGATTAAACTTAGAGAAAATGTGAAAAAATATGATTCCAAAACTTTTCTTAAATATTGTTGAAACATGTAGTGTCATTTTGTTCTTTAAAAAATATTGATTTATACACATAAATTAAAGTTACACATTAAAAGTTGTGAATTAAAGTTGTACACTAAATTAAATAGTGTGATGCACTTTATTATACAAATGTACCCTTGTTTTGTTACTATTTTATAATTTACTATAAGACAGTCATAATTATCTTAAAATTATTTGTGATTTGCACATTTTAAAATTAAAATTCCTATAGATAGGCATAAGTAATATGAATTGGTAAATTTTCAAATATCAAAATAAGATTATAAAAATTGGAGGGTAAAATATCAAATATGTCATTTTTTCTTAATTATATACATATAAATATAGATGTTTGTTTAAAACCTAATTTCAGACTTCAATGTTATTTATAATTATTAAATCTACAAGATGAAATAACTTTATACTGATTTTGTAATTCAGAGTTAAGATTGAATGTCCTTCTCCATGGAGTCAATTCTAAATTTCTTTTATTTGAATTTCACTTATTTTTTACATATTCTGGAAAACTCTCAAAAATTTTCAGGACTAGACATCAAGAAAGTGAAATAAATACATTCCTAAATTTGCTTATCCTGTTTAGTTCTGATAAATATTAACTTGCTTTGTTACTCTAGATATCAAGAGTTACAAGAAAAGAGAGAAATATTTAAGATATATAAATAAAGTAGCACAACTATTTAGGTATTTAAACTAATTATATGTGATATTTCAATCGGACAATTCATTAGTTTCCTCTAAATAATCCCAAAGTGACATGAATGCCATTACAGAATGAATGTCTATAGAGAGTAATCCAGGGAAGACAGACAAGTCTCTTGTTATTTGTAGCCTTAATCCATTGCCTACAGCATGAAAAGTGCTCAGGATAACAAGTGTGGGAATCAGTAAAATCAACATCATTTTGGATTTTATTTCCGCTAACAATACAGCCTGATCAATAGGCTTGCAGAAACTGACAAATGCAATAAGGTCCATTTGATGAGTCAATCTAGTGAAGCAGAGCAAGAGTCACTTTTACCCTTCCCCCATTTCTTTCCTTTAAATCCTCTTCCTCTTGTCCTTTTTTTTATCCCTTCTCCACCTACACACAGGAACACCCATGGTGAAAGGGAGAAGGGTGGAGAAGAAAGAAGTCTGTCGACTTTAAGGAATGAAAGTTGTAGTAACAGAGCTTAGATCACTTTTTTTCCCTAAGTATGCTAAGCCACTTTCAATAAATGTTTGTATTTTAAATTGCCAGATTCACCCTCTCCAGCTGAGAAATGTTCATGCCATGGAAGCACTGCTCTTACTTATTCATTTCAAATGTGTATGTGCAAAGGGTGAAATGTTAGGATATAAAAGTAAATGAACATAGAGTGAAGGGAGTGGAGGGGTCAATAAGGGAAAGTTCTGTCTTCTAGTTTCCTGCCTCTCTACCCAAATTCTGAACAGAGTGGTTTTGAAAAAATTGAAAGAAATTTTTTTCCATACCTGTTAGAAATGAGAGAATGTCTGTATGACTGTTCAAAAACATTCAATCTAGAAATTTTAAAAAGGCCATGAAGTCAGATACAGTGTCTTTATTTTGGTCTTTCAAGTTCAGCAGGGACTTTGGGAACTTTGTCATCTTTTTCTGCCCTTTAAACACAACACTAGGGAAGTGACATTAATTAATGAGATGTGATGCATTAAAAATGTTAGCCAGAACATTCCAGAAGCTAGAAAACCATGGATGTTTTTAAATGCTGAGTATCCTTTTGAGAATCCCTTGTTGTAATTTATAATTCTCAGTGGACCTATATTTGTCTTGAACTGATTGTTGAAATGGGCTTTACTAGGAATTTCTTCCCTGAATTGCAGTGGGGCGGGGGAAGGGGATGGCTGAGCTAAAGGGGTTTGCTGGGAGGAGGGAATGAGCTCTAACAAGGTTTTAAAACCTTCAGTGGTTAAAGTGATATTGATGAAAAGGATATGCAGTCACACATGCATATATATGTATACATATACATATCATATACACACGTACTCATGCATACAGATATAATGCATAAGTTCAACAGAATTATATAATGAGCTTGAGTTGTAAATTATGTAGGTAGCCGAGTCCAGATTTAAAAAAAAATCAGAATTGCACCTAAAATGGCTATAAAACAACGCTTGCCTTGGAAAGTAAATTTATAGCTACATGCCTTTCGCAGGCACGCTGGAGGGTTCTGCTCCCGGCTCTAATCTCTCTGAGATGTTTTTTGCATGTGTTGTATGACAGGAGGAAAGGGGAGTGGGTTGAGCTCGCCTGTTCTCCCATTGTCAGCCCGTCTAGTGAGTGGTGGGAAAACCTGTCTGTGGGATCTTGTGTCATCTCTCGCTACATGTGTACAGGAAAAGTCCGCGCTGCTCACGGTTCCTCTCTCTCCTCTCTCGCTCCCTCTTTCTCTGTTTCCCTTTCATTCTGCTTCCCCGGAGCCGAATGAAGCAGGGAGCAGGATTAGAGTCTGCCACCAGCTATCAGAAGAGGCTAGATAAAAGGAACTGCTTCTTAAGAACCACTGCAGCAGCCCTTGTTAATTTTTTTTTCTTCTTCTTCTTCTTTGCACACAACAGTTGTGCCTCATTATCCGGTGCCTGGCTCGATTTTTTTTTTTTTTTTTGAGGGTTTGAAGTTTCTGGGCTTCAGTGACTGTTACAGAAGAAGAGGTGTTAGTGTTGCCGTGAGGTCTTGATTGTCTGCATTTATGAATGAAACTGACCTAAATCACCTGTTACCTCCAGTTTCCAGATTGTTTGAACTTCTCTGGCCGCATAATACAGGAGGGAAGACTGAAGCAGCCTAGGGACCTACACCGTCTGCAGCATGGGCTGGTTCTCTAGGATTGTCTATCTTTTCTGGGGAGTATTACTTGCAGCAGGAGCAAACTATCAGCATGGGAAGAACAATGTGCCAAGGTTGAAATTATCCTACAAAGGTAAATCTTTATTTTCCTTTTATTTTGCTAGCTTTGTGTTGCCCTCTCTCCACAAACACCCCCCCCCCACCCCGCCTTTTTATTCCTTGAACTCCCTCCCAGCCCAAACCATAAAACCTTTAGCTTAACCTGGGAAACCTATGTGACTGTATGTATATTTCTTTGCTGATTTAAACACTTCTTTATAAAAGCTTGCCTTCTTTGGGTATATGACAATTTAAGTGCAAACAAAGAACATTTAATCACATTTGCAGAGAAGAGCTGAGTGCCTGGTAAATGCTGATCTGTATATGTGATCATATGTTCTATTAATTTTCCTCACTCTACTTCTATAAAAATATTTAATCACTCCTGATTAAAAAAAGGTCTCTTTGTGAATATGCATTCCTCACCTACAATAACTGTATGATAAATTGCATTTTCTTAGTTTTAGACACCAAATGGTTAATCTTCATCATGAATATTCAGTTTGTTCAAATCTGACAATCAGATGCTTAACATAAGCAGTAGATCATGGTTTGCCAAGAGAATATAAACTGGAGAGAACAGACTAGTTTTTCCACAGTGTGTTATGATTGTATAAAAGACTGTGTATTTGACTAATTGGAGTAAAGCTTAAACCTTTGAAATATAATGTTATTTAATTCCATATGTACTTCAGCGAAAATTGAAATGACTTTCTAGATGAACAGATAGTTGTGTGAACTTCTAAAAGAAAAAGTATAAATTTGAAGAAGAAAATGCTTTACCACATGGCTGCTCCTGCCTTATTTGGTTATACTTTGATGTGTATGCTTGCTTTTAAATGATCATTTAAAATTCTATTGCTTCTATAATTGCTCAGATATTTTACAGAGAAATATGTAAACTAATGCTGATAGAAATTCTAATTTATGCCTATAGACAACTTTTAATGAAAGACCATTTATATATGTGAGGTATTGTATACTTGAAGATTAAACTGATTTAATTCAAGTAGTTTTAGTCCCTAAGGTGTTGCTTTCTTATGATTCTCAGATTTCTGCATTTGGGTGTGGGGCAGAGAGAAGCTTAAATTATTTACCTTTTTAGTGAAGAAAAATAATTACATCTATCTGAAGGGATGTATGTCCACTATATGCTAGAAAACATATTCTTTAATTTTCACATGATGAGGAAGCATCTCTGTCTGAAAGCATAGTGTGAATGAGGACCATAAATAAGAAAGAGATATAGTTTTCACACTTTGGATTAGAAAATTAAACACCTATTAAACGTGTTGGTTTGGCTTAATACTTATTAGTTAAAATATATTAAATTAAAATAATTTAATATTTGGTATAATATTTTTGGTTACCAAATTGGTGATGGGCTTTAAATACTAATTAACAGATGCATTGTATTTCTATGTAATAGTTTTATAATAACCATATGGAATTTATTAAATATTTAATTACATCAAAATTGTGTTTTCTCTTTAGTAACTGTCTTTAAGTAATTTCCATAGTTTATGATATGATGGCATGTGTTCTCATCAATTTTTGCATTCCATTTTCATTCTTTGAAAGGATGCTAGCAACTATTTATGTTCATGGTTTACTTTATCCAAGTTTATATTTTTATGCATAAGTTTATATTTTTGTATGTTTCATTTGCAACTTCAGTTGTTGAAGTATGATTGGCTGTATAGCTCTAATCTTTATATGGTAAGTTTGAACTCACAAAGTACATTTTACAATCCACTAAATTAAAAATACTTAAATGATAAAATATAAAACTAAATTATAAATTAATTATTAGTCCAAATATTATTTCCATAGCAGTTGAAACTCCCCCTTATAGGAAAGCCAAAAACGTAAAAATCACAGATACTAAAAAGTGCTATCTTTAAAATGTAAAAGATAACACAATCAAAACTGCACTTTGTTATATACAAATGCTTTAAACTTGCCTGATGTTGTAAGATGTATATAGTGTCAAGCTGTGTGTATTTTTTGCTGCCTTTAGAAACTTCACCTAGCAGGACATCCATTAGAATTGCTTACCTTTAATTCAAAACATCCCTACAGCTACATAATAATTCTATTGATAAGCATAGAGCTTGGCAATTGGGTAAAATAAACTGTGACATCAACAACAGGAAGAAGATTAAAAAGAAATGACCTAAGCATTTTTTTTGTTATTGTATTGGCTTGTTTGTACTTTTTTGTATCTATATGTACACTTGTTTGGTCAAAGCAGTTGACAGGTAGCCAATTGTCAGTGCTTTGTTTCTAAATAATAATAGAGATTTTTCCCCTGCTACTTCTTTTTTTTTTCTTCCTTAATTGGATGTCAAACATGGTTAAAACCTCTACTGCATTGCCCTTAAATATATTCCAGCATGATTCATGAAGAGTTAAATCCCTGCCAACCCTAATTTCCCATGGTCACTTGTTTCCAAAGATCTAGCATTAACTCTCTCATTGCTCAGGTTGCCAAGACAAAGTTTTAGGGGACCACTGTGCTTTTCTACTTGTCATCTTGTCTGGTAGAAGATAAAAGAGAATTGATATTTAAATGAGAAAGAAAAAGAAGCAAAATAGAAGGCAGCCTTTGTATTGGATGTACCTACATATCTAATAAGGTACTTCTTTACTTTCTAGGAAAGGGGAATTTAATAGTTGTTTTCAGGACCATCTGGAGAAGTGATAATATTAGAAAAATGGGGTATGCTGGCTCTTCTGATTTAGCATCCTGTGGGGGAACCAAATGTGAGAAATCTCTAAATCTCAGCATTCACATACAAATTATCCTTAAGAAAGACTCAGAAATACATTTTTCTTTCTTAAATATAAGTTATATGGCTAAATGTTTCTTTTCAATTTGGTTCATTTCTGTTTATTCCCGCCTTCAAATTTTGCTGTTCTCATGAAATGCTAGATATCATGTAATCTTCGTTTGGAATATGTGGTGCAAAGAAGACTTCAGAAAACCTATGGAAATCACAAGGAAATAAATTAGGTTTGGGGTTTTAAACAAATGACAAATGTTCCATCATTCAATGTGATGAGCTTTTCCAGGACATTGTGTGCTTTGGTTTTAGAAAAAATTAAAGACACATGCAAGACTGAATGTGGTAGTAAGCATATGAATTCAAAGGTTAAACCAATGTCTTCACCTTTACCTACAGTGGTAGGAAGTAGCAAATAGCATGTAAACAAATGGTAGACATTTTCAAGGCTTTCTTTTTATACTCTATAAGATTTTTCCCCAGCACCAACTATTATTATAAGAATAAGGTTATAAGAATTATTATAGAAATTAGTTAAGATAGAATTCTCAAGCACATCTCTCTAAGGAAATGATATTTTATTAAAAGTCTGATATAAGCTTTCCAGTTATGGTTAAATTTTTCTTATGGCTCAATTAAATTATTTAAGACTTTTATGAATATAAATTATTACAAAAGTTTTAACTTCTATTCATAGATTTATTTTGCTTTTACTGTAGCAGTTTGTTTCTGTGGATTTATGTATGTGTATGAATATATAAAATAGCAATATATTGTAGGATTTTAAATATAATTTTATTAAGTAAATGACAGGATATTATTAAAATTTATATGGATGGCATTGTTAATTAATTAAAATAACCGATACATGTATATACATATAGATATATATGTATGCCTACTATATATGGATACTTATATGCATAGTACAAGAGAAACAATTATTTGAATCTCAAGAAAAGTTTTTGCAATTCATCACATAACATAGGAAGAAATTTGTACCCTACCAAAACAAAATTACAATGGAATATATCTATGAAAATTATATTGATATATATTTACATATATACTTACTGATACAATTCAAGGTGATGTAACATTTTTACAAAGCATTTATCTAATTGCACCCACATTGAGCAATAAATGCATGACTTACTAATATTAACATATGGTCTTCTTTATCTCAAATACTGTTATCTTTAAAATATTATCTTGTATTTTTAAATATTCCACTTAAGCACACTGTAAATAAAAATTTTAATTCATTTGTTTAACATATCTTCTATTAAAATATTAAAAAGTAATGCAGTGTTCAGTCACATATCTTGTAATATAATGCTTATCATCAAATAAATACTAGTGACAGTCTCCAATTTGTGGCTTCTCTCTTTATAAACTGGCAGTGAGACTGGCCTTTGAAATAATATTTTACAGCATAGAGTTTAGCAAGTTAGGAAAATAACTAAGACCACAAAACCATCCTGTATAAGCTTCTAGCCCACCAAATTTTTATAATGACACTCAATTACTAGCTTAAGTTAACTTGAATGTCAGAAGATGCAACTTTCCAATTCAAATTTTTATATGCATTCCCTTCATGTGAATAAACTGTAAGAGTCCACTACCATCAGTTGTAATATGAGCTATCTAGATATTTAGCAATCATACAGATGTATAAATTTTTGAAATCTAATGCCACTTTTGTCTTTTTAACTCTTACAGACCAACTATAATTATAGCTACATTGTGAACTAAACTTTATATTTAAAAAGTAAGGCAGTGGACTGTTTCAAGAACACTATTAGAAACCATTAATGTGATTCATTTGTTCTGAGTAATAAAAACCAAATTTATTCAATGCAGAGAATGCTTAGTGTGAATGTATAATTGTAAAATGGATTAAATTTCCCATCAAGTTTGATGTAGACTTTATTTTTTCAAGTTGTTGTAAAATTTGTTAATAGTAAGGGGATTTTTCCTTTTTCCATTTTTTCTTTTATATTATGTAGTATATATAATATGTAAATCATTTGTATATGATATGCATCACATTCAAAGTGCTCAAAATGTCATATCTCAGAGGATTTAGAAAAATCTTAATATCTAAGATTGAGAATCATATCATCTGAATTATACTTTCGAATTTTTCTAAAATCTCAGTGTCCTACATTAGCATAAAATAGCTTATCATAATGTGTATGACAACATTCCGCTACAAATTCAGTTTCAAATTCAGATGCCTTTTATTAAGACCTTAAAAAAACCCTTTAAAGTTTATGATCAAATGATGTTATAAAATTTTAAGGGTAGAATGATCAATACTATGTCAATATCTTAGCTCAGATGTATGTAATCAAAACTTATTTTTTAAAAAGACAACTGGATGCAAACATAAATTATAAATATGAACCTTGGGATGGTTTTGCCCCCCCCCCCCATAACTCCTAAGATTTATTTAAAGGAATTACCATGATTTGCAGTTCTATGCTTCCACTAATAGGTGGCACTAGCAATTTGTGACAGCCGTTTCATTAGTTTGGAAGTGGGCTGGCTGCAAGGATAAATACTGACTGATGTGTGGAGTCCAAGCTTGGAAAAAAAATCGGCAAAAATGTCAGAAAATGTAACAAGCACATAAAACAAACATTTTAAAGTAGATTGTATCAAAGATTTTAACATGCTCTTTGTATATACTTCTTTTATTTGATGCAAAAAACTATATGGTTCTGTGTAATAAGTAGATCAATATGTTTTAGCTTATATAAGATCTTAAATAAAAACTTGATCTGTATAACGTAAAACTGAATAATGAATGGTGTAGTAGTCCAAAACTATTGCTGATAGAGAGTTCCATATATACGTTTAGTGTATATATATATATATATATATACATATATATATATATTTATATATATATATATATACACACACTATGGCATATACAAATATATATTATTACATAATATAAATATGTATGTATGTATATATATATCATAGTATTTGTGTCATAGAGTACAGAAGAGAAGGTTGTCTTTTTATAGCATTTTTTCATCATTTTTTATTGAAAAGTCGTTAATTAAAAATGTATGTTAATTGAAAATATTTAGTAAATTAATTTGTTATATTTTTTGGGGGGAGCCACACCCAGTGACGCTCAGTAGTTACTCCTGGCTATGCGCTCAGAAGTTGCTCCTGGCTTGGGGGACCATATGGGAAACCGGGGGATAGAACCGCGGTTCATCCTAGGATTGCGCAGGCAAGGCAGGCACCTTACCTCCAGTGCCACCAATTTGTTATATTTTTAAAAATTAAATTTTTTATTTTGTAGGATGCTTTAAATGATAATAATTAAATATATGGAACAATTAATAAAAAACACAAATATATGTCTCTTGTTACTATCCCTCCTTATGCCAAGATGTAAAACAATAGCATAAAGAATTTACACACTATCTCCAAACTAGCAAGAAAGTTGGACTCTGTCAAATTTAAGATAAGAAAATATACAATTTGTACATGAATAATAGACTGGAGATAATCAAAAATAAAATTCAATTGAAAAATATGAACAAGTGATTTTTTTAGCTTTGCTTACAAGTGTAGGTTAACCACAAAATTTGGGGAGTCTTTTCAATTCTTGAATAAGCAATTAAGAATGCATTTTTAAAGTTTCTTTGGTTTTGAGATATGTGACATGAAAAACAGAGTTCACCAAACCTTGTAGTGACTTAAACTGTTGTAGTCATCATAAGCATTATTTATATAAATATTAAACATTGCTTCTTGAGTCTTCCCTGGAAAACAAAATGAAACTTAGTTATACTAAATATATTAAATGACTTTATAGTCTATAAAACTACATGAGTAGATTATCTTTTATATAAAGGATTGTGAGGTTCTCAAAGTCAGAGATATATTTTTCATCATTGTATTTATAGATAACTCAAACTACCTTATTTTTGGGTTACCTTGTACTTCTGGTAAACCTTTTTTAAAAATAATCTAATAATTATCTAGCTATGAGCATAAATGTAATGTAAATATATAATTAAATTATCATGTGCTTTGCCTGCTACTAAGAGGTGAGTAATAAGAACACATATATCTTGGAAGCTTCTAGGAACAAGGTTGTGGGATTACTTAGCTACTTTGAATAAATATCCTGTGTCTCAGTTCACAACCAGAAAAGTGAGATTATTATAAAAACAAATACGTTGGATGTCAAGCTCATAGCATGATGTCTCATTATCAGTTTTATATCTGATACATTATATTTTATATATCAATCCTATGAATGTTGGAAATAAGCCATTTAACATTTTAAGTTGATTATAGGTTATTATATGTTATAAATTATACCCATGCATATTTTAGAGAGACTCAAGACTATGGTTTCTTACAAATGACTGAGATTCAGTGTTTCAGAGTTTTTCTTCACTATTTTCTCCATTGATCCTACTTAGCAGGAACACTAGTTGGTCATGTTCTTTTTCCAAATCTATCTCTTTCTGTCATCTGCTATCCTTTGGCTTAGGAGCCACCTACTTCCATTCTCAGTTACTGCGCTTCAACACCCACTTATCCAGGAAATTGGATGTGATAAGAAGTAGGACAGCGACTTTTGTTGAAGTGTGAATGTAAAAATATATGTTGTTATTTAAGATCCATTATTCATATAATTGTACAGGAAAAAATAATAGGCTAATTTCCTTAGTCCACATATAATTCTATAATTGATTTATTAATGGAATTTAATTTACAGTTTTCTAAGTCCAATTTTTGTAAAGCATGATAAACTTGCAAGTTATACAATTAGAATATAGATTTAACAATTAACTACCTAGATCAGCATTATGTTTCAATCATAACCTAGATCTTATTAAAAATCAGAAAATTTTAAATGAAAATATTAGGTGCTAAATATGAAGAAAAGTAAAAAAAATGTTATTCATACTTGAAATTAAATCTCCACTACAAAAGTACTTTTGAAATCCCCAATCTGTATCAGATATTTTGTTTTGATTCAAATGTCAAATATCAGGGTATATCTTCATCTCTGTGGACATCATATTTTAAGAATTACTTTTAATGAGCCTAAGGTTTCATTACCTTTTATTTACTAACATTAGTTATGATAGAGTTTTTGTTGGTTTCCTTTTCAAAAAATCTACTTTTTTTGGTTTTGGGGGGCTCCATTCAATAATGCTCAGGTCTTACTATGAATTATGCACTCTTGTATCACTCTTGGTGGGGTTCATAGGACAATATATGTACTGGAGAATAAATCCAAGTTGACCTTGTGAAGGACCAAATTTGCCATATTATCTGTCCAGGTTCCTTTTTAATGTTTTATTTTTTAATCTAGTTTTGGGATATACCTATTAGTCCTAATGACTGAGTACAGCAAGTCCTATACTCAGTAATCATTTCTGGTGTCACTGAGGAGACCCATGTGGCATCAGAGTTGAACCAAGGCTGGTTCATACAGTGCAAGCCTCTTATTCCCTATATTATCCCTAATGTCTCAAAAAATCTTTCTTAGTTTTATTCTATGTGTAATACACAAATAATAAGAAGCAAATGATAAGACACAAGTTGAGTGTATTTTTTGTACATCAGTAAATTCTTAGATAATCAAAGAGATTTTAGTAGGACTTTTGTATAAGACAGGACTGAATCTACCTAAAATCTTAAATGATCCTTTGTATTATCTTTGTCCTCTTTCTGATTTATATATAAAATACATTACCCAACCATCTTTCCATGTAAATAAAAGAGAAAGTTGAGGCCAGATCCATAAAACAGTGGCAGAAAGTTTAAATATCCAATGTAGAAAGTACTGTAAGTGTAGTTCCTGGAGAGTACAGATTAGTTCCATTTAAAATTCTAATTTGTTCTTGTTTTCCTAGGTTTTTTAAATTTTCTTTTTACTCATTATCTACTTAGTTCACCAAGTTGTCAGAGGACTCTACTAATTTATAAGCTTTATTTTTCAGACATGAATATATATGTTATTTATCTGATGAGGAACAGGTGTTGGAAGTGTCTCTTAGCTGCGTATGCATATTATATACTATGTATCTTCAAAATGTAAAGTTATATTGTATGTTTACTTAAGTAAATATTGTCATTTACTCCCATTTGATATATTTCTCAAGATAGCTAAACAAAAACTGACTTTAGAAGTTCCAAATAGACTGGAACTTTTAATAGCAAGTTAGACAACATTGTGTGTCCATGTTATTCTGTAACTTGGGTCATAATGATGGTTTTCTTTGTGTTTTTTTGCAGAGGTATATGTAGATAAAGAATTATGTATCGGGACTGCAGAGATAGCACTGTGGTAGGGCATTCGCCTTCCATGCAGCAGATTTAGGACTGACACAGTTCAGTCTCCAGCATCCCATATGGTCCCTCGAGTCACCCCAAAGTAATTTCTGAGTGCAGAACCAGGAGTAATCCCTGAATGCTTCTGAGTGTGGCTGAAAAAACAAACAAACAAAGAATCATGCATCAATGTGTTTAAATGTGGTACAGATAAACATATAAGCATATTTGTAGCAAATACATTTTCAAAACCATTACCTTTCATTAGGAATTGTGGGAAATTAAATATCTATAAGTAGAGCACAATGTGAAGGCTGATGTCTCTTCATGGGTAAATGGTTCAGGATTGGTTATGATCACCTTAGCTTTCATTTGCTTTTATGGCCAATCTTCACAGAGCTCTCTATTAGACAATGTTGCTGTCTTACTAAATTTTCTGATTCTAGGCATCGCTGTTATTCTAGCTGGTTGCACCTTTCAGGGGGATTTCGCTGACTCTTCTCAGAATTTTGTTTCAAAGTCTATTGCTGTAGTGCTTTACCCCTTAGACATACAACATAGAGCTTCCAATTTTTACCTTTGAAATACAGGATCTGAGCTGGATACAATTTCCCAATACAATACTCTTTTGTCTTTTAAATTTGAAATATGTAATCACTTATTTGTTTTATTGTGTTTTCAATTGATTCTGGCATTTTCCCACCCATTCTCTCTAAAGTGCTAAGTATTCATTCCCTATCTCTGGCCTGTCTTAATAAATCTCATTTAAGTCTATCCGTTTGCAAACAAAATCACATTAATTCTTCCCTAGGGCTATGGAAAAGTTTCTAGGCCTTAAAAATTAAAAGCCCTTTTATATCTCTCTTGGGAAGAGGTTAGTTATCACTTATATTTAGCAGATTTGAAAGCACACAAGATCACTGTATAATCTTATCCATTTAAATATTCACTAAAGCATGCTCTATTCATAAAAGTACCCAAATGATCAAACTTGTATCTATTCCGTATTCCAAGTTGCAGTAAATAATGCCATTTTTTTCCTCTGTTGTATCAAATCAATATCTTTTTTGCCTCTTCCTTCTCTACTTTTACATCCAGTATTCTGTAAATTCAAGCCTCATGTATCTGTCTCTCAACTCTCTTTTAGTGTCTCTGTCAGTTTAAGCCAGATCCTCAGTGCTTTGCCATGCTATGGCAAGAGCCACCAATATTTTTCATCTCTTCTATCATTTCTGACAACAACTATTTGAGAAATTTAAATCTAATTATGCCTTGCCCTTATTTAAATTCCTACTGATTAAAGCACAAACTCTGACTTCCTATCAGAACAATTAATCTAAAGGAATCTAGGATATAGAGAAAAGTATTTGAAGTTCCTTCAGTTGTTTAGATAGAAAGCAATTAAAATCATGAAAATAAAAAAGGGAGAAAATTAAACAAGATGCACTCAGCATATAGTCAAATCATTTAGCAAATGTCTAGGAAAGATCTAGGAATTTAAGGAGAATTAATCTTAAGTTTTTCTGTAATAAAGAATTCAAGTATTAATAGTAACTGGAAAGTGAACCTTTACCTTGCATAATTAGCCTATGCTTGCATTCACACCTTTAACCCTTAATTGCAAGGTATACACATCCTTCCCATTCAGTTTTTTACAAATGCTAACCTTGAAATAAATGTTTACTGAATCTCCTTTCTCCTTTGGCAAGGGATTTGAAGTCAAAGATGTCTAAGAATAATAGGGCACTTGTAATGAGAAACTTAGCTTTGGAAATGGAGAAGACATAGTTTGTCAACTTCAGCATCACATCATAACGATGCTTTATTTCATATTCTCACTCATGTACATAATCTTTGATCTGAAAAGGATCCTTTAAATAGTTCTTCAGGGGTACAGAGAAATAAGGCAGTAGATAGGTCGCAAATGGAGACCAGAACTCTCTAGTAGTGATCCCTTACCAAAGAGCCAAGAATAAGACCTCAGCACAGTAGAGGTATTCCTCAAACTAAACAAATAATTAAAATGAATTCTTTTTGTTTGTTTGTTTGTTTTTGGGTCACACCCGGCAGTGCTCAGGGGTTACTCCTGACTCCATGCTCAGAAATTGCTCCTGGCAGGCACGGGGGAGCATATGGGGCAACGGGATTCGAACCGATGACCTTTTCGTGAAAGGCAAACGCCTTACCTCCATGCTATCTCCCGGGCCCCTAAAATGAATTCTTGAATTAAGATGTAGGAGTAAGAATTGATAAGGTGCAGATATTAACCATTTTGGTAGGAAGGATTAAGGAGCAGTGGGGCCATATTGACAATAGATATGAAATCAAGGCATTTGAAAATAAAGTTGCAAAGTATTTGATTTAAAAAAGTCTATGGCTGCACAAATAGAAAACAATAGAGAATTTTGTAACAGTAATAGGATTCAAATACTACATTTGAGAAATAGCTGATGAACTTTTAAAAAATTATATAAATGAGTAGCATGTATAAAGCATTGCATTGGTAATTCATAAACCCATATGTTATTCTTTAATTCTGAACCTGCAAAGCTATAATAAATATTTAATATTTAAATTAAATATTTAATATTAATAATATTAATTGCTTAATAAAATATTTAATGTTTAAATGAAATATCTAATAACTAACTAAAATAAGTGGTGGAAGTTCAACTAGGGCTTTACATAATATCATTAACTTCCTTGGCTATGATAACATCATATATATTTATGCACTTTATTTTCTATCTATATTTAGCTATAATATATGTATCCAGAATAATGTAAATAATTCTTAAGGAAATTAGAAATTTTTCACTTTTATAGAATTTTATCTTTTATTTTTATAGAACTTTTGAACAACTGTGCTTCAATTAATGAATTCTATAGTACATACTAATTCCATCAAATTTTCTGAGGTTTATGACATAGTATACATTTAAAACTCTAAAGAGAAGTTGTATACATGGTTTATTTTGTTATAATATTACTATTTTAACAAAACTAGATATCAGGTGTAACTTCTTTTCAGCTGACTATTCACCAGAATCTCATAATTTTTTGTTTTGTTTTCTTTTGGGCCACACCTGGTGATGCTCAGGAAATACTACTGACTTATGGGCTCAGAAATCACTCCTGGCTATGGGAAGCTGGGTATTGAACTGAGGTCTGTGTCCTGGGTCAGACATGTGCAAGGCAAATTCCCTACCACTGCACTATCACCTGGCCTATGAGCACATAATTTTTGATGGTATATTCATTTTCAACTTTTGCTGATGTATATGGATTCACTTCTCTACACATGATTATAACTAGATAAAACTGGGAGCTGCACTCAAATAGTATAACTATTCCTAACATATTACTTGTGTTATTTTGTTTGTTTTGTTAAAGTATTACTTTGTTATAGTGCTCTGTACTCTGGTTTTGAGCCATGGAGTTTCTTATTCTCCCTGTAGATTTTTATGTTTAATAGAGTCTTAACCATCTTTTGCTTCACAAGGTTCAGTTTTGAATAGAATCAGGCTTCCCCTTTCTATTATTTAATTATCCAGTTCAGTTTCCTAAGAAAGATTGCAAGCCTAACAAGAAAATGAGACTAAGTGTCTAAAGAAAAAGTTTCTTTACGGCACACATGAAATCACTTAGCAAGAGAGAACCCGTGTCTGCTTTGTCCAATCTTGTTTTATGAGAAATAAGATTAATACTTATCTGATTGGCTTACCTCTTACAGTTGTTAAAGTGAAAAAAACTACCCAATAAGAGCAATTTTGTCCAAATCTAAGTAAACATCAGTACATTAATTTTGAAAGTATCTGTCTAGTTTATTTTAAATAGATTCCATATAGGAAGTGAAATTAGTGATGTTAAAGTAATTTGTTTCTTTAGTATGAATATTAATCTATAATTAAACAATCCTTATATACTATGGACCATGCTTCTTAAAATGGCTACTTTAATTTTTTAATTGAATACACAAATACAATACTATAGATTTAATGTTCTTTATAGACTTAAATAACAAATAAATGTCTCTATTGTGTTCCATTCATATCACCAGATTTATTATATTTTCATTTATTAAAAGGATACAATTTCACACTATTGCACTGTACAAATCAACATATTTTCAAATAAAATTATACTTGGTTGCACAACATTAATATATTTGACAATGTAATAATGTTTGTTTGTTTGGTTGCTTGGTTGGTTACTTGGTTGGTTTTTGAGCTGCATCCTATGGCGCTCAGGGGTTACTCCTGGCTCTACACTCAGAAGTCACTCCTGGCAGGCTCGAGGGACAATATGGATTTAGAGGATCGAACCTGGGTTTTTCTCATGTCATCTGTGTGCATGGCAAACACTTTACTGCTATGCTATCACTCCGGCCCCTATAATAATGGTTTTTATTTAGTGTTATTGAATGGTAAATCATGTTGTGTTTACAGAATTAAAATACCTGATCATTAAACATCAATGGACTTGTTTGTTTGCTTGTTTGTTTATTAAGCCACTCTGGGCAGCTCTCTGGGTTACTCCTGGCTCTGCTCAGAGAGAATCATATGGGACATCAGGGATTGGACTGGGTAGGTCATGAGCAATGCAAATGCTCTACCCACTGTTCTATCCTTCAGGCCCAAATCAATGGCCTTTTCAAACTGGTCTCTAGGCAAAAGAATAAATGCTCCCAAACAAAAAGTATTAGAGTTTAAAAATGTTATTTACTTTTCTAAGATCAGGTTACTCATCTCTAATTTCATGATAACTCTGAATTTGATGGGTGATGACAGTACTTATATGAATTGTCACTTAAAGTTTGGGTTCTTGCTGTATAGAGCATATATATTAGTTGTTAATTCCTTGAGAAAAATTATTCATTGAATTGACAATATTTTGCTTATTCTGAGTTGGTATGCATGCATGAATTACTTAGGAATGAATAGTTACTCATGTATACACCCATTATTTATTATATGGATTAATAATAAGAAATTATTTATTTCAGAAAAACACAAATTTTATATTTGTAGTACAATTCTCTCAGGCATGTAGCATAATCATGGACATTTTCAAAACCATGAAATTTGTCAACATCAATTTGTCAATGAATGCATGAAGACAACTTGAAAAATTGTTGCAAATAATGATTAAAATAGATGGTTCTAATCTTAGGTCTGGCATCCCACTTGGTGAAGCTTAATATCTTGATATGATTTGACACAGTTTCAGTGTAATTTCAATGGAATATTTGTATATTATATTAGTAAATGCATAAAGTCAATAGGATAAAAGAAGACCTAATATTTAGATCTTCTGGTTCTGATTGCTTACTGAGCAGACTCAGCAAGGAAGCACCTGTATTTTTAAAGAAAAGGATTGCTGGCATTATAGAGACTGTAAGTTCCAATTCGTGTTTTCAACATGAACTAAAGTCAGTCACTTAATATTCAGTAAAATAGTCAGGAAATCACTAGTTTTATTTGCTCCCATATTTATAGCCTATCCCCTCAAATGGTGTAATTGTTACCTTGAAAATTATTTTGTTATGACTTGTTCCATGAAGACACAACTTCTTCATGACAACTTAAAGAGTGTTGAATCCACAGTGGAATTAACACAGGATTCCTATTTAGTATGTCTCTGAGTTTGAAGGAAGGACTATAGATATAAGTCTGAGTCTTTCTGATGATTCTGTGAACCACCTGTGATTACAAATAACCCATTTGCAGGAAAGAGGATATTCAGTCACTCAAGAAAATAAACTTGCAATCTGAAGCTAGTAAATAGAAGGAGGAACATGTTGAGAGTAACTTAAAGGGGCTTTGTCTAACAGAAGACACTTGGAAGCCAGACAGGGAAATCTAGACATCATTAGAAAGGGAGGTGACACTAACCACAGTTGGCTTTTAAAGGATTTTTCTGAAAGGCAGAATTCCTTTGGAAAACAGTTTATGTACCAGCATGAATACATTTCTAAAGGATTCTATACTAAGATGAATGTTAGTTCATTGTGGGCTTTAGCCATATTACAGTTCTCATAAACTATTTTACATTATGCCAGACATGTGGAAACAATCAGTATATGTAAATGATATGTGAAGGTGAGGTACACTTTTAGCTTAAAAACTCAGACTGTCTGTGGTTGTAAATTATAACCACATCACAAAAAGCAAGTTTTCTTTTTATAGTAACTTAAATATAAAAATAATCACCAATGAATTCTTAAAACTGCTAGTGTTTTCTTAGTTAGGTACAATAAATGTAAAATATAGTCCTACCATAAGTCATTACTTTATTTTAGGACATAGTATTCAAAGGCAAATATTTTTACTTTAAGTAATTGTTAAAGTTTAAGTAGCAATAGTTAGATATATTACATCAGTCTTTCTCAGGAAATTTTGCCATGGGTTGCATTTTAGGGTGACCTCAGTTATCTTTTATTGAAATGAACAACTCTCATTTTTCTTAATAGCATGGTCTCAATTTGTTTTTGCCTATAATAGATCCTCTCCATATATGTGTGTCTATGTATAAATGTGCTTTATGACATTTCATAAATTTTGAATATGTAAGACTGAATCAACTCTTTTTAAAAAGGAAATAGAGATTATAAAAATAAATGTTTCCCTTTCTTTGAATTCAAAATAATGAAACTTAACCTCAATATTACATTGTTCTACCTCTTTTAAAATATTTTAACATATGTTACATATAAAAACAGATATTAAAATAATGTGACTTCAAAATAGTAATGCCAGACACATGCACAGATATTAGAGTAGGAAAAATAAAAAGAAAGTGTAAATTTTTTATTTTATTTATTTATTTTTTTGGTTTGGGGGCCACATCCAGCAGCGCTCAGGGGTTACTCCTGGATCTGCACTCAGAAATCACTTCTTGAGGGCTCTGGGAATCATAAGGGATACCAGGGATTGAATCCAGGTCTATCCTGGGTCAGTAGCATGCAAAGCAACTGCCCTACCACTGTGTTATCACTTCAACCCCCAATTTTTTAATATTACCTTATAATTTAGTTGCCAGAAAAAAAGCATACATTATAAAAATCATTTTTTTTGTCTTGTGTGTTAGTTTTTCTTTATTGGGTCATAGTTGACATTGCTCTTATGCTCCAGAATAACTCATGGTGGTGCACAAACTATATGGGATGTCGAGGGTGATATACTGATTGCCTGCTTGCAAGGATAGTACCCTAATACTGTTCTATCACTACAGCCTGTAACATACATTTTTATATAGATACCTTACTTTTCTGATTATCTATTTGAGAGAGACAATAAATGAATCTTCAATTAAATTTACCAATATGTGGGGCCCGGGAGATAGCATGGAGGTAAGGCATTTGCCTTTCATGCAAAAGGTCATCGGTTCGAATCCCGGTGCCCCATATGGTCCACCGTGCCTGCCAGGAGCAATTTCTGAGCATGGAGCCAGGAGTAACCCCTGAGTACTGCCAGGTGTGACCCAAAAAGACCCAAAAAATTTTACCAATATGTAAAAGAAATAAGTATCCCCTAAAGTTTGCTTCCACATGTCATACTTTATTCAATAAGTACATTTTGGAACAGAAAAGCATGAGAAACTGGAACTGAGATCAAAGACACAGCATCTATGTATAGACAGTCTTACCCTCAATGATCAATGCAGACTTATTAAGGTTTAGAATAGCACTGGGTTATTTTTTTAAACAGAAGTTTCCTAAAATTGAATTAGTTCCACTGTTTACTACACAATGTCAGTTGCCAGTTGAGGTTATTTCAGACATAAATAAGAGGAATGTGAGTAAGACTGAAAGGAAAGAGCTAAGCAGAAAAATACTCACTTAGCATGCTAGACATAAAAAGTCCTAGAAGAGAAAAAGGCCATTTCGCTTGGATGCACAGGTGTGTATTTGAATGTGTGTTATGTTCAACTAATGGCACTAGTGTAATTCTGGTTAGTCTAGAATGATACTTATATATCACTGTATTCTTGTTTCTTTAAAACAGTATCCATCTTTTAAAATTTTTTTATTGAAATCAATGTGAATTACAGGTCTTTCACAGTCGTATTCCAGGTACATAGTGCAGTGAATTAGGGCCTTTTCCACCACCAGTGTTGACCTCCCTCCTCCATAATTCCCAGCATTCATCCCATATCTCTACCCTTAGCCCCCTGGACTTCTAGTGTAACAGGTCCATTTTGCAGTCAAATCAGATTATATTCTCATTCTGATAGTAATTCCTGAGTGCAGAGTCAGGAGTAAGTTCCCAGCATCATGAGGCCACCAGACCAAAAATAAAATAAAATATAAATTTCCTCATAAAAATTGTTTTAATTCATTTAAATTGATTTAAAATTATTGTTATTGCAGACTACTACAGTGACTTTAGTATATAAAGTTTCTTTAGTATACTAATGAGCATAAGGAAATGCACATTATAGGAAGTAATTTGACCTATAAAGATAAAGATGAGTTTATAAGAAAAAGCAGATTTTTTTTTCTAGCACATGCAAACATGTGTCATTAAAAAAGAGATTCAGGTAAACAATGAGAACCAACTCTAAAAAATTACATATGCCAGCAAGCAATGGTTTTAAAATCTTTGATCATTCCTTCTCTATGCAAGTACCTGGTATTTAAGTAGGTACCCTGCAATTTGTGAGATATGTATAGATAAATATACATTTATTTTTATCTTTACAAGTTCAGATTTATTAGGTTAATACTTGCCTAATAATAATTATGTGCCTTTACTGAGGCACTTATTTAATAAATAATATGTAAAAATCAATGAATGAAATTTTGAATTTATTATAGAAGGTAAGTTATTAGGAAGAATGATCAGTGGGTAAGTGGGTAACGACTGATAAAATTGATGAAGACTAGAGAAGAAAGAATAAGATCATCCCAGTTTATAGTGGGGAAAATATAAAAAGAGACATGGTATCAAGAACATAAAATGATATGTTCAGTATTTTAGTTTGTCTAAAAATGTTTAAGAAAATCCTAAAATATGTTTGGGTACTAACTAAATAATCATTAGAACAAGGCATGCCTCAAAATAATTATTAGTAATACTATTATCTTTTTTCTTTTTCAGTTTTCAATTAAAACTCAAATAAATAAGAAAAAGTCCATAATTATTCATTTTCATTTACATCTGAATCCATTCTTGATGCATGATACTAAGCCTATTCTAATTACTTGTGTAGATTAAATTAGTGATCACAAAGATTGGAGTTCCAATCTCCAATTTATTGCTTGTATAATCTAGGGCAATATATATTTGTAGATTTCTGTGTTCCCTGATAAAAAGAGGGTACAGAATGATCTTTCCTTGGAAATAAAATAGGCCGGTATCACTAATTCCTAGAATGAAGAAATCCTTCCACTCTGGCCTCTGAATAATCCCTGGTAGTAATTGAAAGATGGCTGAGTATTAGCAGAAATAGTTCGTGGGACCCTTACACTCTTCTTGGGGTAACTCTCTCACTAATAGGAGATCTACTTTCATCTTCATTTTTTGTCTTTCTTTTTTCATTATTCAACTTCATTTTATAGATCTTAGCTTCTTAAACTGTGATGAACTCCTATACAGGTTTTCATAACTGAATGTATAGGTCATGAAAACACTGGCAATGATAAGTTGAGATTTTTAAAATTTATTTATTATTATGTTCTTTAGGTCACACTCTGTGGTGCTCAGGGGACATTCCTGACTCTGAGCTCAGAAATAGCTCCTGGAAGGCACAAGGGAACATATGGGATGCCAGGATTTGAACCACCTTCTGTCTTGGGTCCGATGCGTGCAAGGCAAACCTACTGCTGTACTATCTCTCAGACCCCTAATAAGTGGTTTCTGAAGATTCAACCTACCAAAAGTCAATATAACCCATTTCATAATGATTCCAAGGTGTTTCTAGTAGAACACATGCATTTTGCATTTCTCAGATAGAAATGATTAAGAGTGTAAAAGTTTAAGAAGCCCTAGTGTGTTGGGTCTGGAGCGATAACAGCGATAGAGCATTTGCCTTGCACACAACCAACCTAGGTTTCCCATATGATCCTCCAAGCCTGCCAGGAGTGATTTCTGAGTGGAGAACCCTAAGTGACACCAGTATGACCCCCCAAAAGTTAAAATAAAATAAGCTCTGGTGTAGATTATGTGATATTTGGACAAAATCTTTTAAAAGGGTACTCTAAACCAGACAGTCACATGAACATTAAGGGGAAATAAAAATGATCAGAATTAAACACCAAATCCAAAGCCAATGACAACAGAATGGACACCCAAACTACAACATGCTAGACACAAAGGGGACCACTTATACTAGCTAGGTGGGGGATATGGGATGCATGCTGGGAACAATGGTGGAGGGAGGACAACATTGGTGGTGGGAATGCCCCTATGTCACTATGTACCTGAAAATTACTGTGAAAGATTTGTAATCCACTTTGGTCAAAGTAAAAATTAAAAAAAAAAAGTGTACTCTAAATAATACACATGCAATACTATAGTAAGGTGGTTGAGGATTTGAGTAGTGAATATCATAGTAAATATTAAACATTAATAGACAATACAGAATGGTTAACAATATAAGGTCAGGTTATGTGCTAGATAATAAGCTTAATGGGAAAGCAAAATAGTTAGCTTTCACACAAGAATGAGATAAGAGGGGCTCGGGAGATAGCATGGAGGTAAGGCATTTGCCTTTCATGCAAAAGGTCATCGGTTCGAATCCCGGTGCCCATATGGTCCCCCGTGCCTGCTAGAAGCAATTTCTGAGCATGAAGCCAGGAGTAACCCCTGAGCATTGCTGGGTGTGACCCCCCCCCAAAAAAAACAAAAAAACAACAACAACTAAAAAAAAAGTGCTCGCTTCAGCAGCACATATACTAAAACAAAACAAAACAAAAAAAAATGAGATAAGAGTTGAAGAGTTGAAGGAAATAGTACAAATAAGATAAGTCAAGAGTGCAGATAATGATGGACCATTAGGTAAATACAGCATGTATATTGGGATGGTCAGAGATAATTTGCTTGTCTGCCTTTCCATTTCACTGTATTAATCATAAAACCATAGGACTCATTACAGCTAATGTGGCTGTAGTTGGTGATAGGGATATCAATTATTGTGTTTAAATTTCTCTTATTGTTCCCTTTTTCAATAAAAGCTGATAGTGTTTAGGTCAAGCTGTGTAAAAAAGAAAGTTGTAAAAGATAGTATAATAGTAACAGGTATCAATATAGACTTATTTTATAAAATTTACTATCCAAAGGGGTACAAGCAAAAAACATGAGAATTTAATTTAATCTAGAAGAGGAAATAGACAATATGAAGTCTAATAGGGGAAATAAAGTTTCACGTGAAATAAATAAAACACTTTTTTTTTATAATTTGCTTATATGAGAGAGAAAACAACTTTGTTTTATAAAACTAGTTAAAGATTCATAGATATTATGGTATTATTATACAAAAAGGAAAAGTCATTTTAAAAGTACTTTTTGAAAAAGAATGTAATATACACACAAGGCATATATAATATTAAGTTAATATCAAATGACATGTTACCAAAGTCTCATTATAGTACAATTTTATTAAAGTTGAACCTAAAAAAAAAAAGACTTCCTTTCAGAAAATGTTCCTCTCATAAAATAAAAAGTTAAATGAAAGTTTTAACTTATATAACAAAAATGGGTAGACTATTACCAAATGACAAAAGTGATGTATCATAAACATTCAGGAAAGTAAAATGCATGGCCTATCCAAGTGAACAAAAATGAGGTCACACACACACATAACACACACAAGTTATTCATTAAATCTGTGCCCTCTAGACTGAAGAGATAGTACAGTGGACAGAGCACTTATCTTAGAGCAACACAGTTTCAAAGCCTGGAACCATATCTGAGGATCGCTAAACATGAATCACAAACTTAGTGGCAATAAGACACTAGACATGACTAGAAAACAAACAAGGAAATCACTATATTTTTATATGCTCTCCAATTTTCTAATGTGTTTTCTATCTTCTGACATAATTCTGAATTCTACTCTCACATGATTTGTTCATTAATGAGCTTTATTATAATGTACATATCTCCTAATATATTTCAGGTTTTTAAAGGAAATTTACTTAGAACGATGTGAGTAATGAGAAAGAGAAGTACATGTTGAATTGAGAACATAGGATTTTCCAGAATATAAAGAAGACAAGTCAAGATACATGTTCGAGGTAGAAGAAACAGGACTTAAAGAGCAAAGCCCTTTTCAGCTTTTGACTATGATTTTCTTTATTTTTCCATGGGTGAGCCTTGTAACAAAATGTTGTTTTGAAATGGTTTCCAAAAAAATTTAGCATTAATATACTGACTTGATTTTAATGGTCAGGAATATTCATTATTATAGTCAAGAGAGAGAAAAAGAGAGATAACTTAGATTTGTGCCATTTTATTTTCTGATTTTTAGTGTCAGTTCTCTTTACAATTGAAATTGAGCATCCCATTTACTCAACTTAATGCAAGCTACTAGGAAATATGACTCCAGACTGTATTATTTGAATTATTTACTAAAGTTAATATAGTTATTTCTTCCTGTCCACAAAGTGACATTCAAAATGTCTAGGAAGAGTGAGTTCTAAAGACTGGTTATTTGTGAAGCATAGGAAGCACAAACTCTTCACTTCATATACAAATTATGTTTTTTTACTATTATTTTTGGAGGAAAGTATTCATTTTTTAAAATTACTGTTGCAGATTTTTATGGACATTTTTGGCAACCTAACTGTTATGATATCGTTCATAAATAAATAGGTCATACTTACTTGGAAGATAATAATATTTCTATATGTATTTATTTTGGGTTGGTAGAAACTTTAACTTATGGTATGTTTTCTATTAAAGACAGGAAGAACCATTTGTGGTGATTTCTCAATAGAAAACATATTTACACCCTTCTGATCTCTATTCAAGTCTGGATAATAATTTTTTGACTTTACTGCTCAGTTTTTTCAAAGTTCTTCTTATTCATACTAATTGAAAATTGTATTTAAGTCCCAACAATTTACAACATACCACAGTATAACTTAATGTGCATTTTGCACCAAGATTCGTATTCCTGAAATATAAGAACTACATTCTAAACACTTTTTGAATTCAAGGAAACAAGATAGTGTATGTATTTAAAAATAAAGTAGTAAGTTAAAAGAATTGCTGTTAGGGGAAAATATTGAAAATTTTTATTTAAAAATGCATACCTAGGCTGTTGCAGATTTACCATTTCCCATGCCAAAGCAAAGTGATAGGAGTGCTGCAAAAATTTAATGCTTGTTAGTGTTGGTGAATCACTGTGATCATAAATATAAACTGCTATAAAACTTCAGAGCATTCTTTTGAGGGCCAGGCAAGTTCACAGAGTTTACTCCTCTACTTATTTCCAGACATTTAGGATTCACATATCAAGCTTGTAATAGGATTTCTATCTACCTGGTGGAATTATCAGTCTTTCATGAAAAACAATGAATATAACTATAGAGGGGGGAAGGCAAAGATTGTTATAGGTTTCTAATTTTAAAAAAATACTGAACTTTCTTTTAGATAGATATCTGTTTTATGCCTACCAGTCATCCAGCTAACTCTGAAAGAAAGGAACAAAATAATTCTCCAGGAAATTCCATTTTTCAAGCCTGGATCCTAAATAATGCAGAATGCTGATTACTGATGCCTCATATAAGGGAACTTATTTTTTCAAAAAGTCAAGTTTCTTTGGAAAGGATTTTATTCAAATGATGAAAAAAAATCACTGTTTGATTGCTTCAA